>CAJZBQ010000062.1:930000-1167616 GCA_914767885.1 Blepharisma stoltei | reverse complement strand
TAACACCTAACACCCTAACTCCCTAACACCCTAACACCCTAACACCCTAACACCCTAACACCCTAACACCCTAACACCCTAACACCCTAACACCCTAACACCCTAACACCCTAACACCCTAACACCCTAACACCCTAACACCCTAACACCCTAACACCCTAAACACCCTAACACCCTAACACCCTAACACCCTAACACCCTAACACCCTAACACCCTAACACCCTAACACCCTAACACCCTAACACCCTAACACCCTAACACCCTAACACCCTAACACCCTAACACCCTAACACCCTAACACCCTAACACCCTAACACCCTAACACCCTAACACCCTAACACCCTAAAACCCTAACACCCTAACACCCTAACACCCTAACACCCTAACACCCTAACACCCTAACACCCTAACACCCTAACACCCTAACACCCTAACACCCTAACACCCTAACACCCTAACACCCTAACACCCTAACACCCTAACACCCTAACACCCTAACACCCTAACACCCTAACACCCTAACACCCTAACACCCTAACACCCTAACACCCTAACACCCTAACACCCTAACACCCTAACACCCTAACACCCTAACACCCCCTAACACCCTAACACCCTAACACCCTAACACCCTAACACCCTAACACCCTAACACCCTAACACCCTAACACCCTAACACCCTAACACCCTAACACCCTAACACCCCCTAACACCCACCCCTAACACCCTAACAACCCTAACACCCTAAACACCCTAACACCCTAACACCCTAACACCCCTAACGACCGTATTGAACTACTCCAAAAAATGCAGATTTAAATAAAATTTGATTATAATAAGCCATCATTATAATAATTATATATACCCCTATAAAATTGATATAAGATTTAAATTGATATTATTTTTTATCAAGCTGAATCATCACTTTTTCACTTAATTTAAACTTGTAATAGTCATTTTTAAGCCTGCATCCTATATATATTGCTCCTTTATTGTATGACCAATAGACCCGGCTTGGATTATCTCTGGTAACTGTATTACATATTTTTCTCCAACTATTTTCGTCTCTAGGATTGCTTTCATATATCCAGCCATCAAATTCAATTAAATACAATCTCTCTTCATATATCAAAATCTTTCTCTTATTACTTTCTTCACTATCTGAAAATCTATAATTAATTCTCGTAAAATCGTTATCTTCAATGGAATACCGCAAAATATAGCTGCTAATGTACCCAGCAATTAAAATGTTGCCATTAAGTATAATGCAGTGGCATTTAAAATCAGCTTTTGGCAGGGCAGCTAATTTAATTCAGCAATTTTGATTAAAGTCAAATCTCTCTGATAAAGCCAAATGGTTACCATTTGATCCTCCGAAACAAAAGACACTTCTGTCAAAATAAAGAGCTGAAGAATAATAACAAGGTGTTCCTGAAGGCATTAATTGAACTCTTTTAAACTCATCTAATACCAATGTAATGCCAGAAAGTCGAAACTGCTTGCCATAAAAGAATAAGCTGTTATATGGCAGTCTAGCTATGCATGTGTCAGCATCTAATGGCTCTGGAGTATCCAAAATTTCCACATTTTGTGCTTCTCTTTCAGTGTCATAAATAAACAAATTCGTTTTTTTATTAATGTTTTCAGTGAGATAAAGAGAGGTAGATTGATTATACATCGTATTATTTGTTTAAATGTTCATTGGCATAGTAATGCATATAGAGCTGATTTTAAAATTAGATTCATGCCAATTCATAGATTCTATTTAAATATCCTTGATAGGTTTCGCATAATAATTTGAAATCAGCATAAATATGCTCTCAAATGCAGGTTCAATCAAACAAAAATCTCTGGCAGTTTACCTTTGAAATCAACTTTTTACTATTAATAAAAGGTTGCAATTTTGCAAGCCTTCTAAAATTATTTTCTAAATTTCCAAAGATTTAAAATAAAAACACTTTTTGCTTTGAAGTATTATCATCAATAAAAATAATTAGGATAATATTAAAGATTAGAATTTCCTTGAATAACGTTATGAATAAGAGCATGCCTTCGCAGAAGGTATGCTAAGACACAGTTAATAAGCATAGCTCTGCTCCAGATTTTGCCTGGGTCTTGATGCTGCCTCAGAGCCTTAGAGTGCACAGCTTAGGGACGTGACGAATTCTGCTAATATTTTATCGCTGATTGATCAACATTTCTCTATTTAAATTTCACTTTCTTTTTCTCACAAAAATTCCCATAGCTCCCGTTACCCTTCACTTTGACTTGGTGCTTCCCTTTTTTTGGCGCGAAATGAGCCGCAATTAAAAAGTAAAATATTTCAGGCAGGAATGACTTACAGCTTAGCTTTACCACTATGGATGCATAATTTCAGGGTGCATTTGCTTTTAATAGTGTGCATTTCATTGAAGAAAATTTGGTCAAAAAAAATTTAAAAAGTGTACCATTTAGCCGAAATTTAAGATTTTCTGTCAAGTGTCTCAATATCAAAATGCTTTGAACAATTTACTCTAGGAAATATAGAAATATGAAAAATATGGGGTAATTTAAAAAGTAGTTATAATTTCTCTTGCTTTACTCTTAAAACTTAAAAAAGTACACACACTGCAACATCACTTCAAAAATCCAGTGGCAGCTTTCCAATCCCAAAATTAAAAGCATCCTAGACTCTAATAGCAATCATCCAACCCCAACCCCGACATCTGTTCATAGCAATAACAGTAGCGGAAATTTAATGCTGACTTGCACATTTATCAGTCAAAATCGGCCACTAAAAGTTCCTTGCTGCTTGTATGCTATCTTCCATCCTCCACATCTCCAAAGCTTTTGGAAGTCTGATACCAATTATCCTTTCATCGTCGGCACTAGTGACCTCCGGTGTTAAAATGTTTTTTTCTCAAATTCCCATCTCGAAGGCACTAGAATTCATTACATTATTAAATGATGGAGTAAACCCCAACTGGAATCATCAATCCAAGAAATACTTCTTTTTCCATTCACAAATTATTTGGATAATAGTGAAATATTTTTATTGTTTGAAAATCTTATAATTTTTCACAAAAATAAGACCTAACGAAGTGGAAGCAAACTAATTCAACCTCCTTAAGTTAGTTGACTTCCTAGAAGAAAATTTAATTTGCTTTTTCGCAGCAATGCTCAGAAATTTATATGCTAAATCCATCTTTAAATATTATAGCATATATTAAAAAGATCAATTACTTATTCTCAATCCACCAAAACAGAATCATTTCTGATTAATTAAGAAAATTGAAAATCAAGTCTTTATATAGGAGCACTTTTCTTGCCTCAATGATATTGTGATTATTTTAAATAAAATAGGCAAAATTATACAAAAATAATAAAATGGTATCAGAAAATATAATCATCTCGAAGTAGAATGAATAAATCTACAAAGAATATGCAGGTGAATATCATAAAGCTTGCTGTCTTATTAAATTAAATTTGCTAACTCCTCCTCCTTGAACGAACTAAAAATTTTGTTCACTTCTGTGGGGTTATTGTTTTTTTAAAAAATTATATTATATAAATTTTATATGTTTTAGAATGAAATCTATTAAAAATTTAAAAAATTAGTTAAAGAATTCAATATAATAATTATAACTTAAATATCAAAATATTTTTTGTGAAAAGATATTAAAATCTTACTATTTTATTAAATAGAAATGAGGAAGAATATTAAGAAAATTTTAAGGATATTTTATTCCATATAAATGCATAGCCCAGCCCTTTTAGAGCCACTCCTTAATGAAGAGCGAGATTATTCAAAGCTAATTAAGCTCCAAAATCAGATAGTTACGCTTCCATCTCAAGCAAATCAAGAAAATAAGACAGAACTTGGGTATTCATCGCTAAAGCAAGCCATTATAGACATTTCGGTTCAGTTTCAGAAAAAGCTGCCTCTTTCTATTAATCTTCCTTTCACTATCCAAGAAATAATACCTCTTTTAGATGGAATCCATTATTTAGCATCTACCAAAGAAGGCACAATTCTTTACTTGAACCCCTCAGCTCAAACTTTTGATGACAAAAAAATCTCAGCTGGTGCATTTCCATTAGTGTTTCTAGAAAGTGAAAATATTGCATACTTTTCTAGGGGAAATGAATTACTAACTATTAAAATCCCTTCACTCGAAATAATAAAATTCTTGTCTTTTAAGGAAGGGAAGCATATACATTTAAACGGTGCGGCGAACCGATTCGACCTCTTAAGGACTGGAATCTTGAGGAAGAGAGGAGGTGCCTGATGTGCGGATTAGCTAGATTTTACGAGCACAAGTAGGCTGCGATGCTGAGCTGATCACCTCAAGTTCAATCCTGGCTTTTTTTGTTCATGGGAAAACGGAGCGCGATGCTGTAAAAGGTTCATCAAGATGGACCTTCGTATGGATAAGTTGAATGAATATTAATAAATAAGGGAAGCATCTGATTAGCTTAAAAAAGTATTTTGACCAAAACACCTTATTACTCCATTTTATGGATGAAATTTTATTATTAAATTTATCTGATCCCAATCAGACTAAATCATTATTCATAGGAGAATTTTCGAATTTTTCTATATCAAGCAAAGATCAAATTGCTCTTATTTCTTCAAGAGGCCAGTTAATAGCTCTATCGAGCGATAATGAGAAGATTGGTGAAGCATCAATCGACATAGAAAGCTTAAAACTTGAGTATTCTCCTAAAGGTACCATGATTCTAGTTGGTTATGAGTCTAAAATACTCATTTTCAAGGCTAGTAATTTAGAAAAAATTCAAATCATTAATCTTACTCAAAACAAATCGGGAACTTTCACTATTACTAATAACGAAAATTATATCTTATTTCCAGACAGGGAAAATTTGCAGTTCTACGACTTACAAAGCTTTCAAATTACGGAAACAATAAATATACTGAATTTGAAGAGTTTGACAGCCTTGGGGCCATCAGGATCAAGAAGGTGTTGATTTTAAAAATATGAAAATACAAATTGAAGGAAAATTTGTTTAATTTAGGCAAAAGCTCTGCTTAGATTGAATGCCAAAACTTTCAAAAGTATTATATTATTTTAGTCTGACGAGGACATTTTTTTAGCTAATTAAATGACATTTTAATTTTTTGAAAGGGATATCTAACTAAATAGCGAATTTACACATAATCGATTCTATCATAGCAGTTAAAACAGATTTAATTTTGCCTGAGACCTATTAGAGAGATACTGAAATAAATGTTCCAAGTTTTCCTTTTTTCCCCAGTCCAATTGCTGAAATGTGGCAACCTGAAGATAGACTGGTAGAATGTATGAAAACTTCTTTGTTTATCCAAAGAATGCAACGCAAGATTGAAAGGATTTTGGAAATGGATTTTTTACGAACATGAAGAAAACTCTCAAATAAATTATAAGATGAATTGACTAGAAAAACAAATAAAGAAATAAAGCATGAAAATGTTGATGCTGATGCCAAAAGAATTATCAAAAAATAATTAAGAGAGGTCAAAATTCAAAGTTGGTGTGAGAGATAAAGTAAGAAAAGAAAGAATTTTTGATGGAAGAAGTTCTTAAAAGAGTTAAAAAAATTTAATAAAAAAATTAAATCATTTAATAGAATAGGATTCTAATTTTATAATTAAATGGAGAGTCACATCGCTGAATTAATCTTTTCGAAATATATTTGATAAAACAAAATGCATTTTTGTCCTTGGTAAAATGTGGTAGATGAAAAAGTTCTAGTCAGACCAAAATAATGCTTTGAAATTAGCCATTCGATCCAAGGAAGGTCTTTTGCCTAAATCAAACAAATTTTCCTTCAATTGCATTTGTTAATTTTTAAAAATTAACATCTTCTTCGTTAAGCTGATGGCTCCAAAGGCGTCGAACTCTTCAGATTCAGTATATTGACGATTTTCCAATATTATTCATTGGTCTCAGCATAAATAACAAGCATATATATGTAAGCGGATCCAATAGCAAATTTTACACACTGTCTTTTCCTATCTTTGACTTCCAGAAAGCCATCGAAGCAGAGCGTGCTGAGCCTTTAGACGAATCTACAGTCTTAATTCGAAATGGTGAGCATTTTCAGACATGAAATTTCATAACCGATGAAATCACTGATGTTGTCACGATGAAAGTAGACTATTTCGACGTCCAAAATAATGAAAATTTCTTTGTTAAATCAGGGGAAACAATGTCAAAAGTCCATATCCCAACCAAAAGCATTTCTACAGTGTTTTTAGATAAAAATTTATATGAACCCATGTATGACTGATGCTTCAGCCCTGATGGGAAATTTATTGTGACTGGCAGCGCAAAAAGGCTGTTTTTATGGGATTTAGAATCCATGACTATAATAAAAGAATTTAAAGGCCACGATTCTATGACGAGAAATATATGCTACTTATCAAAATCAAACGCATTGGCAGGGATCGCTGAAAATAAAACTCCAAGAATTTGGGACTTGGACACCACAAAAGAAATAGCAGTTATTTATGAAAATGATGAAACTTATACGATGAAAGTAACTCATAATGAAGAAATTATCATAATAATCACTATGAATGGCTCAATAAATTTCTGGGACTGAAGAAAGAGCATCAAGCTTCACTCTTTAAAAAGTAGTACTCCAGCTATAGGGCGAGTTGTTATAACAAAAGATGATAAGTTCATGATAGGCTACTCTAGTGACGGAAGAGTTCTATTTATTAGCCTGGAGATGTTTAACCAATTATTTTCATATAAATATGAGGCAATGTATAACATGAATTTATGTGGTGATGGAAATTACATTTTTTTCAGAGCCAAGGTTAAAAAAGAGCATTTCGGAGAAATTTCTGAAAAATGCATGGCAGTGGTTAGAGAAAATCCGCTAAAGATGAGGAATATCACTTGTGCTGGTCCTGGAAATAAATATGAGTATATGAAATATATATCAAAACTTCTAAACAATCAAGAGGTTGAGTATAATCCAGAGATGGACAACTGAACTATTTTCCCATATAGGATTAACACTTTCCATCTGTACGCTTATTTTAATCGCCCAAATCACTTAAAATTGGCTTTAAAGAATGGCTCTTCAATGATAAATACCGTTCTTAATCAAAATCCACTATGCATCGCTATCAGAAAAGGATACTCCAATTGCATCAGCACTATTATTTTCGCGCTTGACAAGTACTTGCCAATTCATCCTTATTCATTAAAAAGTTTAAGCAATGAAACCTTAGTTAGGCTAAATTCATCAAGCTGCAGCTCTTTATTGAAATTTTATGATGCAATATTCAGGAAAGACACAAGCGAGCACGCTGCCAAATTCTGCAGCAGCTCAGCAGAAATTCCAATTCATTTCTTATCAGACAATATTTTCATTGAAAATTCTAATTTTCTTGACAGCAAGAATCTAAAAGAGCAAGAAAGGCCAATAACGTTTTTGTCTTCTTATGTCAGGCTGGATTTAACAGTAGGCTCCCAAGCATCGATTGATTTTTTGTTCAGCATTTACGACTCTCCGAATCCCAATATAATGATGACGCCATTAATTCAAGAAATAATTCAGTATTAATGAAACAAGCTCAGCTGGGTTATGCATGCTCAAGCGATCCTTTATGCTGTCTATATGCTAATTCTTTCTATATATGTCCTTTATTTTATTGAAGAAAAAACTGTGTTGTCGATTTTATTTGCAATTAGCATGCTTTTATCAGTATATGAAGCATACCAGCTGTGGGCTTCTCCAATGAGCTATGCTAAAGATTTATGAAATTATATTGACACAGCAAGAACTTTATCTTCAATTCTATATTTCGCTATTAGCCTTAACCCTCAAGACTGAGAAATAAACCATGACATCCTTGTCTTCTTACTCCCCCCCAATCCTTGATCGAACGACTTGCCATCGTTCGATCAAGGATGGGGGTTAAAAAAAAATTTTTTTGGGAAAAAAAATTATATATAAAATAAAAAAATATATATATATATTTTTTTTATTTACTTTTAAATAAGAGGGTTAAGAGTATTTAATAATTATTTTTACAGCAAAAAATTGAATTAATTTCATAAAATACCAATTTTTTAATATTTTGATTTAGTAGTTACCCTTTTAAACTGTATAAATTTTAATTTTGTTTCTTATTGAATTAAATTTTTTTTTTTTTTTAACTCCCCCCCTTTAAATTGGAACAAAATATCGGTAAAATTTCCACTTTTTTGGTAAATTAACCCCCTTTAAATTGGAACAAAATTTAATTTTATAATAAAAAAATTTATATAATTTTTATCTAAAAAGTTTTGATATAAGTAAAATGTTTCTTCTTAACTAAAATTAAAAATTTAGTTATATCTTGCTCTTTTTTAAAGAACAAAGTATAAAGAGCATCTTATTTAAATAAATTTATTATCCTTAATTGCTAAATTTTAAAAACAAAATTTTTTTTTTTTAAATATTTTCAAAAAAATTTTTGTTTTTTTTGATAAAAATGATATTTTTTATTTAAATAGTTTTGATATAAATTCAATAGGAATTCTTTATAAAATTTCGAAATTTACATATTTCTTGCTTTATTTAAAAGAATATAGTATAAATAACATCTATTTAAACAAAATTAGCACTTTGATCGATAAATTTTCTAAAATTTTTTTTTTTTTTAATTTTTTTTATCAATAAAAATAATAATTTTTTTGTGTAAATAATTTTGATACCGACTAATAGTGGTGTATTAACTAATAATGAAAATTTAGTTATATCTTGCTTTTTTTTAAAGGATAAAGAGTAAATAGAATTTTATTAGACAAATTTATTAATCTAATTCGATAAGTTTTTGAATTGTTTTTTTTTTTAAATTTTTATATATTTTTTATAAAAAATTTTATAATAATATTTTTTTTTAAAAAAAAAAATTAACCCCCTTTAAATTGGAACAAAATTTTTAGTTCCAATTTAAAGGGGGGGAGTAAAGAATCTCTATTTTTTAGATTATTGAATTTTTAAGCCTAGGTCGATGGCTAAATCACTTCGAATGGTTGATTTCGCAGCTTTCTGTTGTCTCAAAACTCTCAAAACAACTTCATTAGGTACATCTTCCCAAGTTTTTTATAGCTAAAATATTTTTATATATATAAATATTTGCATGATATGAAAATCATTCGATCAAGGATGGGGGTTTAATTTCCCCAATTTTTAGGAATTTTACAGTCAATCGTTCGATCAAGGATGGGGGGAGGGAGTTAGTCATAATTTCCTGGCTGAGAGGGATTTCTTATTTCAGAATATTCCAAAACACCCGGTATATGGTAAATTTGATATCTGAAGTCATAAAAGACATGACTTCTTTTTTAATTTTATTATTCTACTCCACCCTTTCTTTTGCTTTTATATTTTTAGTTTTAGACGAAAATGATCCAAAATTCTTAGACTACCTGAAAATGTCATACAGATTCGACGTTGGGGATTTTGATACGTCTGGAATGAGCTCAATTGAATGGGTTTGCTTTATTTTAGTGACTTTGATTAATATGATTGTAATGCTGAATCTGCTGATAGCGATTATAGGTAATACGTTTGGAAAGGTTCAAGAAAATTATCAGATAGCTGACACACATGAGCTGGTAGGGATGATTATTGAAATAGAAACAATGCTGGTTAAAAATAGAAAAATTTCAGATCCTTGCTATTTCCAAATGTGCATTGACAGTAACTCTAATGATAATAAAGATGAAACTGACAAAACAATTCCTTTGAAAAAACATATTAAAACCCTCCAAGCTGAAATAGCGAAGGTTAACGAGGAAGTTAATGCTGTGAAGGCAAGCACAGCGAATATTGAAAAACAATTGGAGATGCTTATTGAGATGAAAGGGAAAAGTGATGAGCAGAAGCCTAATTAATTAAATTATTTCATTTCCTTTATTATATGAATAAGTTTGATGAATTGGTTTTTTTTAATAAATATTTTTTCTAGGTAATCTCAAAAGATTAAAAAGGCATAAAAATTTGTATAAAAACTGAGTTTATATGATTATAAATATCATATGAGAGAATCTAGATATTTTTTAATTAGATTTTGAAAAATTTCGGCAAATTATATCACAAAACTCTTGATCGTGCATTTAGAGCTTTGTAGTTAATAGGCTAAAGTGCATGAATATTAGTTATTTATTTCAAAACATGATTTATCGGGAATTAAAATTGATATTAAGATAACTATTAAAATACAAATATGAATCAACATATCAGCACTTATCAGAACAAAACTTACCTTATCCCTTACACAAATAATATATAGAGGTTTCCTCTATATAGCGCTAAAAGCGCAGACATTTTCCCAGGAGCTTTCCAAGTTCGTCGGACCAAATCGCTTTTTGGTCCGACCAAGGCATTGATTTGGTGCAACCTACCGATAAATTCCGATCAGAATTTATCGGCCTTACAGCGCCAAACATAGGAAACTTCTATATATTAAATTGGCGATTCGTGCCAACCTGCCTTCTTGGTATAGCAGTCCAGACCTTATGGCCACGGCGAACTAAGACGAACTCCGAGAATCAAGTGCAGGCTCAAGAGCTGTGCATTCTGGTAGGTTTTGGATGCTTTCCTGTGGTTGAAATGGAGGCACTCAGCAAAATGTTTTGCATCCGAAGACCCATAGGCATTCCACTACCGATAAACTGGGGTTCATCCCTGACCACAGGAGAACAGTCTTTTTCCTGTATCTTTCGACAAAAGACACTTCAGCACCTGATTCTTTGAATCAAGCTACTCCAATCGCCCAAGCAGGTTCGCTTAATCCCATAAGCTGCCCACTCAAGATTGAAGCCTCAAGGTAAGGAGGAGACAGAAGGTACCAGAAGGATACTCATAAGAGGGATAGACCCTCTGGGCTGGAGTCGAAAAGCGTTACCTCCCGTACAGAGGTCTTTTGGTGACTGCGTCACCAATACAGCTAGCACCTTGCTTTTAATAAACCTAATCCCTTACAAACATAATCAAACAAATTTGTTTATCTATGATACTGAATCCGAAAGAGAAACAGTTCAAGTTTTGTCTGCTCCAGAGATTCTAAACTTTGGCACATGCATAACTCTACTTCCTAATGGTGAACTTTTTTGCTTTGGCAAAATTGATCCATATTCTGGCATTTCTTTAATAATTGACCAAAATTTCGATATAAGAGTTCTGCCTTCTGGGACATGCTGTGCCTGCTCATCAGGTATTTATTTAAATAACAGCGTTTATTGCTTTGGAGGAGAAATGATGACTGCTCCACTGCCGCTTGCCGAAAGATTTGACTTAGATGAAAATAGATGGATTATGTTAAATCCAATGGAGGAATATGATTATTATTGCAGCTGCGTTATGTTTAATGGGAATATTTTAATCACAGGGTTTGAAAATAAAAATATCTGACGATATTCAGTTGAGGAGGACTCTTATACAAGGATTTCTTTTGAATTTGCAGATATTAAAAGAAAAATTTTGATAAGTGACATTTCAGGTAAGCTATAATTAGAGAGGTTGTATTTGATTGAATGTGGAGGGCTAATTTTTGAAAGCGAAATTGAAGATGACAATGCTTGAAAGCCAATTGGAAGCTCATTAATAAGCAATGTTTGACCTGTTCAAGTTTCTTATGCATATAATGGCAGAGCAGTGTATTTTTCAATGAATTCGGATGAATATCGTTATAAGTTCGATTTAGATGAAAAGAATATGATTAAATTTAAGAATTAAAATAGAGAATGATTTAAATTTAAAAAATTAATAGGTAATTTAAATTATTTTAGCTTGAGATAAAAATGTAAACAATGAGAAAATGGAATAAATTTTATTTTAAAAGTGAAAAATTGATATGCTCTTCACTAAACTAAACAGAGGTGAAAAAAGCATACATGATTATATATAACTGTTAAAATCATGATACAGTAAATGCTAGAATTAATAAAGGAAAAGAATTTTGAAGAGTTAAGTAATTATTAGACTTTATAATAAATAAAAAATTCAATATATAGTTGCAAGCCAGATTGCTTCATCAAATAAAAGAAGCTTTTATCTATTTTAGAATTTAGCCATCCACGATGGCGGTGCGACAGGATGAACCCAAAAAATTTTGGCAAGAAAAATAAAAAACAGGCCGGAAGGCCGCGTGGTCGCAGGCGGCAGATCTTCGGGGTGGGTGCGGTCGGGCTAACTGGGCTCCCCTTGGCCCACAGACAAGAAAACCAATGGCGCAGCATCAATCGAGCTCTTCTGGAGCAGCAATGTGTTGCTTTTAAATGGCAGAGGCAGTTCCAGAAAGAGGATCAGATGGTTTCCTGATATCCTGTGCACTGTCAGGGATTAAGAGAGTCTTTTGCTGAAGATTTTTGGTCCAAGCAAGCTAGGGTGAGTCTCTCCAAAGATGTCAATGTCACATTTTTGGTGAAGTCGTCAGAAAAGGGCGTTGGGTGGCTTTAGTGCTTAGAGCCACACAAGCGGTGAAGCTGAAGCTCGAATGGATCAGGGGTTGAAACACACCCCGTTATCTAACTAACTCTCTCTATCTATTTTATTTTAAAACACTTGGAAGCTGAAAAACTATATCATCTAGTGCTATAGTTTAAGTATCTTAGTATGCATAAAAATAGAAATTTAAGGTTGAAATTATTTATTCAAGATTAGGATTATTGAAAATCAAGCGCTAGCCATATTGGTGACGCAGTCATCAAATACCTCAAGTACTGGAGGTTCAACCATTAACATTAGCATTAACTAATATTATAGAGAGGCCCGTCGTAATAGCTAGGGTTTCCCCGCTCTACCTTCACCCTTCACGCTCACTCGGTTGCTCACCACCAGTCAATCACGACCTTAAAAGTGTTGCTCCTTCCGGACGAGGATCTGCACTCGCTACCCGTAGTTAGATGAGTTACGCCACCCAGCAGTACGTCAACAGAGGAGCCCATTCCGAACATTTGAAAAACAAATTTTCTGATAGGACTGTCGGCTAATGAATCCAAAGCCTGGGACATAACGCCCAGTTTCACGCTAGGGAGTTGCCCGATTGATCAGGAGGTGCCTTCCTGATATGGCTGAGCTTCCCCTTTCCAACCTTGGAAACCATTTCGCCTAAGGCAAAAAACCTTGGTGTCAGAATGAGCTGCGATTGGCTTAGTCAGACATTGCGCTCTACTGTGCCAAGGAAAAACCTGGCCGGATATGCACCCCGAGAGCCTATTTCCCTTCCACACGGTCCCCAGCGAACGCCGGGTGCGGCTGTTGAGAAAAAGGCTGGTTCGCCGTCGCCATTTTAATGTATATACGGAGGTTCAACCACTTTTCGACTCCAGCCCAGAGGGTCTCTCCAGGTGGATTCCGCTTCCAGTACCTTTCGTGTCCTCCTTGCCTTGGACCATAGTTTTGAATGGGCGGCTTATGGATTTATATTCCTCTGCAACGGGAGACTGGGGCAGCTTGATTCCATGGATTAACTACTTCGAGTCTGTCGAATGCCAAAGTCCCTCCCATCGGCCACGACAAGAAAAAAAGACTGCTCTCCTGTGGCCGGAGCTGAAACCCCAGTTTCTCGATATAAGTCCTTGGTTCTAAAGAGCATTACCAGCACCTCCATTTCCAACCGCAGGAGTGTAGCCAAAGCCTACAAGGATATGCATCTTCTGAGGCTGCATTTAATTCTCTTTTCAGAATCCGTCTCAGTTCACCGCAACCATAAGGTCTAGACTGTTATGTCAAGATGGCAAGTTGGAATGTGTCACCATTTTAATGTATAATTATTTATTTTTAAAAAGTGAAAATAAGATTTATCTATAACCCTATGCTTAATCTATAAATCATTAATTATTCTATGCATCAATCAATCAATTTTCCGTCTTTTCATATTCCTCTCATTGGAATCTTGGATCGGGTCGTACATGATCCTTCACCATCCTGGAGGCCATTTTTCCATCCTCCATCATATTTTCTCCCATCTGGCCGAGTAAAAATTCCATAACCATCTTTTTGACTATTGGCATAGTTCCCTTCATATCTTCTCCCACCAGACCACTTATAAACTCCTTTTCCATGCATTTTACCATCTTTAAACTCTCCCTTGTATTCATCCCCGAAGTTAAAAACAAAGCGTCCATACCCTTCAATTTTATCCCCTTTAAATTCTCCTTCATAAAAAGATCCACCTTCATATCAAATTGAGCCTTGGCCATCTTTTAATCAGTTTTTTTAGCTATTACATTAATAAGATGGAGGTGATCACTCAGAATTTTTTGCGCATATTAGCATCTGTCTGAAACGCTCATTGGAGGAACCCAAATCGAAATATGCTAGCATCCTTAATGTATTCAAAAATAAATTGTGGCGTTGATGGTAGACAGGTTCTAAGGCGCACTCCCTATGAAGTAGGTAGAAATCATCCCGCTGACCTTTTACAAATGTAATAATTCTATTTAGTTTTTTGAAGCTTCCTTTATAGAAATATCCCTGTGCTTCTTCAGTTACCTCTCCATTTGGGGCACCGTTTTGGAATTCACCTTTTATTATTCTCCCATTAACATGAAAAACTCCTTTTCCATTGGGCTGTCCTTTGTCAAGCTCTCCTTGATAAACATTCCCATTTGCGAAAACATAGCTTCCAATTCCGCTCGTAAATTATTTTTATAAAATCCTACATATTTACATCCGTTTGGGTAAATTTCAATACCTTCTCCATGCTTTTCTCCTTTTTCATTCAAATCGCCTTCATAAGTGGCTCCATTTTCTTGAGTAAAATAGGAATAAGTAGAAGTTTGCAGGGTATTAGCAGAATATTTTGAGGTACTTTTATCATGCTTTTTTTCTTTACTTTTATGTTCAGATGGTTCTTTACTTTCTTCATTTTTATCCTGATTTATTTTTTTTATAGCAGATCATTCTCTTCTAACTAAATAGCCTCTTGCTGCGCTTTGGATTTCAATATAGTAACGTTTATTTTTTTGGCCAGTTGTTTGAGCCCCAATAATAATTTCAGAATCATGGCTTTCATGAGTGAGCTCTTGAGCTGTTGCTAATTCTTTATTTTCTTGAATGAATATTTCATCATTGTTGAGTCTAAGGTCGTTCTTCAAGCATGAATATTCAATCCCCATTTTAGCGTAAATTATAGAATTATTATTTAAGTCGTAATATTAATATTATAGTAATTATCATATTGAATATAAAATAATTGCCTTATTTAGCTTATCTAGAGGTCTTTATAGCATAAGTTCTTATAGGTTAGGTTAGGCTATTAGAAATAGGTGTTAGCCATATTGGTGACTGCACCACCAAAGATCTCCCGGTATGGCAGGTTCTTGCGCTTTTCGGCTCCAGCCCAGAGGATCTGCGCCACTTCCACAACGTCGTTGCGGCTTCAGTCTTAAATTGGCGGCTTATGGATTTCTGTTGCTACGGGCTATTGGAGTAACTTGATTTCATGGCTACTGGGAGTCTATCGGGTGCCGAAGTGCTTTCCTTCAACAGTAGCATGAAAAAGGCTACTCCCCTGTGGCCTGGGCTGAGAAATGCCCATGGGTCCTCGGATCTTAAGAAAAATGTTGAGCATCTCCATTTCCAACTATAGGAAAGCAGCCAAAACCTACCAGGATACACATCTCTTGAGCCTGCATTGATTCTTAGCTCGGAATCTATCCCAGTTCGCTGTATCCATAAGGTCTGGACTGTTGCGTCAAGAGAGCAGGCTGACACGTGTCGCCATTTTAATGTATATAAGTTCTTACAGGTTTCAATTAATTTCACGAAAACAATTTTGGCAATAAATAATAAAATTATAACTCCTCCATAAAAACAAATTTTTCACTCATGCAAAGGATTAATTTTCATAGGCAGCAGGGGTATTAGCTAATTTTTTATAGTCAGAAAATATGAAATAGGAATTTAAGAAGTATGAGAAAATACGGATATATGCAATTGATAATTAGAATGAAGGCTAATAAGAAATAGAATTTAAAACAGAAATCATACACGACAGAGTATTTAAAAAAATTATATTTTAAGCCTTTAAATATTTAAATCATAATACTAATTATTCGCTATAGTTATAGCTATAATCAACACTTTCTGGGTTAGAGACTTGTATTCTTTTCCCATTTATAGTTCATTCTACTATATTTCCTTCTTCCATACTTCTGCCTTTGCCTCCATTTTCTTAGTCTGTCAATTAAATGACATTGTTATTTTTTTATAATTTCCGTCATAATTTGTTTCAATAGACCAAGTAAAAATGGGTACCCCTGCTTTAGATTACTTTCATAATTCCCTTCATATTTCTTTCCATCGCGAGCAACTCAGACTCCTTTTCCATGCATTTTATTCTTTTTTCATTCTCCCTGATACTCTCTGCCGTCATTCCAAATGAAATGCCAATATCCTTCTTGATAATTATCTTTGAATTCTCATATAAATAAAATTGCCGACGTAAGCGACCTGTAAAATAACAGCGGATGCCCTCCTGGAATAAGGGGTCATAAAATCCCTATTGTAATTTAATTTTTATATATTAATATTCTTTCTTAAAAGGATGCATCTCCAAAAACTAGCACATTTCCATTCCTCTATAATAAAAATCTTTTGTACCCATTTTGAATTCACTTACTCCCCCCTCCGTGAGTGAACAAAAAAATTTTGTTCACTCACGGAGGGGGATTAAATTTTTTTTAAAAAAATTTATATATAAACTTTGTAAAAATTTTTTTTTTTCGAAATTTAAAAAATCCTAATTCGCAAAAATTGGAAAGCAAATGCTAATTTAATTTATAAAATTTTATGTTTTAAAAACAATTCGTTTAAAATTAAACATAATTAACTCTTGATTCCATTATAGTAATTATCATTTATATATCAAAATTTTTTTTCCATAAAACATTTTTGTTCACTCACGGAGGGTGGGCTTTTGGGATTTTTCTAATGGTTTTGTTCATTCACGGAGGGGGGAGTTAGCGTTATCTTATGAAGAATTCTTTTTCCGCATATACCCATTTTTGAATCCTCCTTCATAGACTTTCCATCTTGATAAATGGAAAGACCATTTCACTCTTCTCATTATTTTAAAAATCCAAGGTATTTGGATCCGTCCGCATTTTCCATGATTTTCTCCTTTTCATTTCATTCGCTTTACAAATAGCTCCATTTGTTAAAGGAAGAGCAGGATAAGAAAAAAAACTACAGACTATCATAAATTGGAATATTTTAACAGTTGGTAATATTTAGCTAGAAATAGAGCCTATATAAGGTTTATATAGAGATTCTGGGTTTAAGCATTATTAGCTTGGCTTTTTTCCCTTATAACTGACATTTCTTTTCTATTTAAATAGCCTCTAGCTGCTCCATGGACTCTAATATAATCATGGTTTTGTTCTTGATTGATATCTACAGCTTCAGGCTGAGAAAATTCTCGATTGGCTCCTGGTTTTTGATTTTCGTTTATGATAATTTCATCTTTGTTGAGTATAAGACCTTTCTACGTCAGAAATATTCAATCCCCATTTTCTCATAATGCATAGAATCAATATTATCTTATCTAATTCATCAAAATTCTTCCAATATATTTAGCATTTGGTAAAATACTTAATGATTGAATTGAATTATGCTTGATTTGCTCTAGGTAAATAATTATTTCATTTACTCCCCCCCCCCCCTCTCCGTGAGCGAACAAAACCATTAGAAAAATCGCCATTTTTTGACCAAAAACCCACCCTCCGTGAGTGAACAAAAATTTTTTTTAATAGAAAAAATTTTAATGGAAAAAAATTTTGATATATAAGTGATAATTAGTATAATGAAATCTAGAGCTAATTCTGTTTAATTTTAAACAAATTGCGTTTTAAAACATAAATTTTGCAAATTAAATTAATATTTGCTTCCCAATTTTTGCAAATTAGGATTTTTTTAAATTTCGAAAAAAATATTTTTTTAAAATTTATATATAAATTTTTTTTAAAAAAAAAAATTAACCCCCCCTCCGTGAGCGAACAAAATTTTTTTGTTCGCTCACGGAGGGGGGGGGGGGGAGTTAGATTATTAAGGCATCTTTTTAATCTAATTTTTGCATAAATTTGGTGTAATAAATCCTAATAAGATATGATATACCTTACTACTTGGAAAAACAAAATGATTATATATTGGCGGAAGAAGGTTCCGCCATGAGCTTCAAGTTTTCATGTTTGTCGAGAATCGATTAGAAATTCCATTTTTAAAAATTTTGCAACTCATGCTCAAGCCAGAGAGTTGGAGGAATCCCGACAAAATCTGAACGCTGAAGCCGAGCACCATTCAGCCTTGAAGCTAAGGTGGTGCATGATATAGCTGCTAAGCGGGGAAACTGAAGCACGGACAGCAGCCAGTCAGTGCAGGAGATGTGATGTTTGACGTTAAATGAAACTCATAAATCTAAAATTAATTAATCGTATCTTATCACAAATTGGATTTTCAATATTTTCTTTCTATTTATAATAATATAAAGTCTAAAAAACATTAGCCCCATAGCTCGTCAGAAAACAACACGTTCGCTAACCAAGGGAGTAAGTTAGATTAAATTTTAAGAAATAGTTCTTAGCCCGTAATAAATAATTTGAATATTTTGCTTTTTTAAAAATCATTTTATTTTTGATGGTGCATTGATATTGATCCAAATGAATTTAAATGCCTGAATTACTATAATTAAGAAAATGATGAAAATGGAATTCTGAGCAGAATTAGAGCATTTTCTAAAGTTAAAAAGCTATTGCCTGATATTCTAAATATTTATTTTTCAATAGAAAAACTGTTTTAATTACACTTTTTTTTGGGCAACATAATATTAATTACGATTTACTCATTTAAGAATTTGATATTTCCTCTTCTCTGATTATCAATTTTCCATAAGATTATCTTTAAGTTATACCAAAAATCCCATGCAAAGGATTTCTTATTTAATCAAATTATAATTTTTATTATAAAAAGACTAAAACATATATAAAAACACTGATTAAAATTCATTTCAGCACCAATTTATTTATTTACTCAATTTAAGCAAAAGCCCCTTTAATTACCTAACTCTCTCCCCTTTAAAATGGAACAAAAAATCCTGTCTCAATTTAAATGGGTTTAAAAAAAAATTATAAATTCGCAAACTGTTCAGATTTTAATTTATTTTAGGAAGAATTAATTTAGAATATAATCGATTCAGTGTAAAAAACTGTTTAAATAATATTTTATTGCATTTTTTCCATCAAGCTAATTTTATTAAAATATGTAATTTTTAGTTCGATAAAAAAATATGTCTGGCTAGATTACAAACAAAAATGAAAATTTTACCTTTATTTTGTTCTATTTAAATGAGTAGGTAAGATTCAATTAATTCTTTCCTGTCAAAAAATTTTAAATATATTTCAATTTTCACATCTAGAAGGGTTTCATTTTCTCGAATTGAATGAAATCGATTTTATAAAATTCCAGAATGGTCTATTTGTATAAGTTTCACTTCAATAAAATTAATTAAATCTATTCTGCCAATAAAATTTTTTTTTTTTATTAACCTCAATAAAATCTAAGTATAGTGTAAAAATTCTTTTAAGAGAAATTCCATCTTTACAAGTAAAATTAAAAAAAATTGCGATCCGGTATAATATAAAATATTCTTCATAAGTAGCCTTAGATTATTTAAATAGGAGAAATCTATATTTTTGCAAAATTAAAATCACATACTATCTCTCCCCCCCTTCGTGAGTGAACAAAAAAATTTTGTTTGCTCAAGGAGGGGGATTAATTTTATTTTTTAAAAACAAATTTAGATATAAATTTTATAGAAATTTTTTTTTTCGAAATTAAAAAATCCTAATTCATAAAAATTGGGAAGCAAATATTAATTTAATTTATAAAATTTATGTTTTAAAAAGCAATTCGTTTAAAATTAAACAGAATTAGTTCTAGATTTCATTATAAATAATTATCACTTATATATCAAAATTTTTTTCCTTAAAAAATTCTTCTATTTAAAAAAATTTTTTGTTCACTCACGGAGGGTGGGTTTTTTAGGCAAAAAATGGCGATTTTTCTAATGGTTTGTTTCACTCACGGAGGGGGGGGGAGTAAGTAATTTTTAAGACTAATAATTAATTATAGAGTATATATACTATAAGAAATGTCGATATTTGCGAGCGTAGATGAATTATTTCAGAACTCTCAAGAATTTTGGAAAGCTTACATCCCTGAAGATTCTCCTGTATTATACACAGGAACTTTACTTGAATCAACTGCACCAGATAAATCTGAAGAAAGCTTATACAGCTTAACCAAAAAATTTTTAATTAAGCATAACAAAGATTCAAAAAGCCCTGAATTTATGGTAAATATTGAATGGAAACTTATTGGGCCATTCATTGCAGAAGTAGAAAAGACAACTTCTTATGGCTTTCTAATCGGCCACGCAACAAATTCCAAATGTTTTTACACAAATAGTGAAAATGAGCTGAAAGTGTGGCTGGGACATTTATCTTCCGCAGGAATTATGACTGGGATTAAGGACAGCTTTACTTTTGCAAAAGTCATAGGAAAAGGAGCCTTTTCTACTGTCTATGAAGCAACATGCAAAAATAACAAAAAGTCATATGCGGTTAAAGTAATCCCAAAGCAAAAAATAGCCCAAGATATCCAGCCTCTTGTTAGAGAAATCAAGATTATGAGAAAGCTGAAGCATCCGAACATTGTTAAACTTTATAAAGTTTACGAAAGCATCTCTAACATCTACCTAGTGCAGGATTACGTAAGCGGAGGCGATCTTTATCATCGTATCATAGAAAAAAAACGATTTTCAGAAAAGGTCAAGTAGATTTCTATAAATCACTGGTTTATTTTGGCAAAATTATAGAAAATAATATTTTAAAAAAGTTTATTATAAAAAAATTTTCAAAAACCTCAGAAAATTCTGTCAAAAAATTTACCCAAAAAATGCTCCATGTTTTGGACTATTTAAAGACTAATGGAGTTATCCATCGAGACATAAAGCTTGAGAATATCCTATTAAAATCTAATGACAACGATTATGATTTCAAACTAATAGATTTCGGTCTAGCTGCAGAATTGGCTGACCATTCCACAACTCGCTGCGGATCTCCTGGATACATAGCTCCTGAAATGTTACGACAGGAACCCTATGGCATTAAAGTTGACATTTTCAGCGTCGGAATTATTATTTACACTTTACTTGCAGGCAAAATGCCATTCCAAGGGCTTACCCCTCAAAGGGTTCTAGAAAGGAATAGAGGATTAGGATTATTAAAGACAAGCGCTAGCCATATTTGTGACTCAGTCCCCAAGAATTCTTTATGGGAGATTTATTCGCTTTGGGACTAACTGCCCAGTAAGTCTAGCCGTAGCCGGTTTAGTTTTCTACTCCTTGCTTGAGGCTTTAGTCCTAGTGGGCGGCTTATAGATTTCTGAGGCTTCAGTCCTAGTGGGCGGCTTATAGATTTCTGAGGCCATGCAATACAGGATTGGTAGTAGTTTGGACTTGCTCCTAGGAGCCTATCTCGTCCCAGAATGCCTTTCTTTAGCAGCTAGAGGGAAAAAAACTATTCCGCTATGGTATAGGCTGAAACCACCGTTTTTCGGTAGAGGATACTAAAGGGTTCGAAGAACATTGCTGGACACTTCCATTTTCAATACAGAAAAGCAGCAAAAATATATCCGGATGCATATTTGCTGAGGCTGGATTTGCTTAGCTCTTGGAGTCTGTTCCAGTTCGTCGTCGTGACTTAGAGTTAGGACTGTTATGCCAAGAGGGCTGGCTTGCACGTGTCGTCATTTTAATGTATACAAAAAGAATAGAGATTGCCATATTTGTTTTCACGATGAAGCACTAACACAAATATCTCCAGATGGGATAAATTTAGTCCAAAAGCTGACTTGCTCATGTCAAAATTAAGATATGGCATAATTAGAATTTCTGGTGAAAATTCTTCTTTTGCGTATTTTAATTATGAGATTTGGTTTCCTTAGGTGATATTATTCCAGCTATGCCATTGAAGCAAGAGCCAGGTGATTTTTCCTCCTGAATCCTGATCTTAGGGAATCGAATTACCCAGAAGGGCACAAACTGCCCCAAGAAGTGGATACTGGGTGCCTGACGGATCCAAATATGCAGCCTGAGCTAAAAGAAAAGTCGTTGAAGCCCAATCCTTAAAACTGGAAAATCGACAGAATGCCCCAGATTGGTGTTGAAGCCAGCTGTGGCAGTAAGCAGCCTGCTATTGGGTGTAAAACGAAGAATCCTAAAAATTTAATTGAATTAAATTGGCTTGCTCATATCCTGGTCTTAGAATTTCTCCAGAAAAGGCTCTTATGCATCATTGGTTCTCCAAAATGCCGCATAAAGGAGAGAGACATGAGCTAAATTCCATCAGAGGTGAAAATGAGCTAAGTAAAGAATTGCATGCATCAAAATCAGCTGAAGTAATGAAAATGTCAAGCTCTAGAGTTGAAAATTTAGGGATTAATGATGGAAAAGTTAGGAGTCTAAGAATTGAGTTGAAAAAGTGGATATAAATACTAATTTAAATTATATATATTTTATGAATTCTTATGCGAGCTAAAAATTGTTAAGCTAGAATTACGAGAAATATATGAATTTTAAGCTTACTCCCCCCCTCCGTGAGTGAACAAAACCATTAGAAAAATCGCCATTTTTTGCCCAAAAACCCACCCTCCGTGAGTGAACAAAAATTTTTTTAAATAGAAGAATTTTTTAAGGAAAAAAATTTTGATATATAAGTGATAATTATTTATAATGAAATCTAGAACTAATTCTGTTTAATTTTAAACAAATTGCTTTTTAAAACATAAATTTTATAAATTAAATTAATATTTGCTTCCCGATTTTTGCGAATTAGGATTTTTTAAAATTTCGAAAAAAAATTGTTTCTATAAAATTTAATATAATTTTTTTTAAAAAAAAAAATTAACCGCCCTCCGTGAGTGAACAAAATTTTTTTGTTCACTCATGGAGGGGGGAGTTAGAAATGATTAAAAAGACTCAAGAGTTTGATTATTTATACAAATCATACTTTTCATTACTCTATAGCTTATCATGGAATAATTCTTGCTTTTGCAGCTATCTCTTCTTATATATCAAATTCTATGCAAAGGGCTGCTTGCTCCACGCGAAAACTAGCACTAATCCATCTATGATAATTTTAATTAAGTTTAAGAACCAAGCTCAGCTGAAGCTAAATACCAATGCTACATCTGCTCTCTGTCTTAATAAATAAGCTTTCAAACTGCAATTCTTTTTCTATTTACTAACCTCTGTCCAGCTTCAGCGCCTCCTAAAGTGCCTTAACGAAGCTTCCAATACATTGGACATGGAAATGCAACCTTCGCCAGACACCCTAGACACTCCATTATTTATTAGTGAATTTCCAAATAATATTTATAATGTTCAGAGTAAATTTCACTGCAAAGTTATCACGAACAATAAAAACTCGCTGCTGGGTATGCAGGGAAGGAATTAAAAAGAACGACATCAATATTCACATTTATCACATGAACGGCTCCGAAAATTATCACCTGGATTGCTATACCCCAAAAGTTAAGCAATATATCTGTGAAAGCGATATATCGGTTTATTTAAAAGATGAAGATGCTAAAAAGTTTTATGCGTGGCTTGAGAAATGGAACCAAAATTATGCTCCTATTGACAAGCCTTATCATGCTCCTCTTAATCTGATTAAACAAGTAGAATCAACTCCATCGAAATATAGAAGAGCTTGGATAGAAGTTTTTAGGTTTATTTCTCCCTGAGAGGTCTCTAGAACTCTTACGTTAGTTTGCAGGGAGTTTTATCATATCACATGAGATGAAGAACTTTGGCATTTTTACTATGTAAAAGAATTTAATGATCCTGAAGAGCAATGCTCGAAGTGAAAGGATAAATATATATCAATGGCTTTTCAATGGGGAAACCTTCTATGGTATTTTAGAGCCATTTTTATATAAAAAATAATAGCTATTTTTAAATTCAGCAATTAAAAAATTCTGCAATTTTTTAAGGGTAAAAATTATTTTAGATTTTTTTTATTTTTTTACCTTTTCAGGGTTGCATCGGGTGTCATAAAATACTTACTGATCAAAACTTTTATAGATGCCCAATGCTAAAAAAACCACTTTGCTGGAACTGCAGGGAAAAAACTCATAAATTTCGGCTACTAAATAAGTCAGATATTAAGCTAAAATACGGGGTAAATGCAAATTTATTAAATTTAAAATTTCACGAAGGAAGCTGAAACACAAAAAAAAGTTATACTTTTATGGTTAAAAAGGCTCTAGACGAGTATCATAATTTAAATAAGCAAAAGCTACTTAAAAAATTTGAAAAAGATCCGGATTATAATGAATTGAAAGAGATTGCTGACTCAATTAATATTCGCAAAATCCACAAAGAAATACTCCCTGATGAAAAATTTATTGCAAATCCTTTTTATCATTGCTTTGATAAAATTTTGAAGTATATTAGAAATAAAGAAGGAGGCTTCAAAGATATCAAGCCATTAAATAATTAATAATTTTAAGCTAATTTACCGAGAATAATGATTATTTCCTTTTCAAAAACATTCAATGAATTTTCAGCAAATTAAATTATAGTAAGGAGCTAGCGTTATATTTTGATTTTGGAGAGAGATAAAAATAAATATTTTTTGGTCAAAATAGAAAAAATCTGATAATTTGCTCAATGGCAAGTCTTTGGCAATCTCATTGTCTTTTAGCGAAATGCTTTACAAAGTTTGTAAGTGTCTAATTAATAAATGTCCATCTTAATTTATCCAGCACTCTTTAAAGGATTAATGCCTATTTTTCCGCTTTCTTTTCAAAACTTAAAACACACATCAATCTGTTTTTGGCACCCTAATCTCTTATTATATACGATTTCATAGCTGTTTGCAAAAGAGAGGTACAAATTACTTCTTTAAAATAATATTTTTTGAGCTCACAAATATTAATATAGATTTGGCTATCTTAAGAAGTTCCTTAGCTTGATTTGTTTTAAAGATCTCAGCTTGAAGACTCTTGCTCTTTCTCTTTCCTAACTAAAATTTTAAATTAAAACGATTTTTCATTAAATACTTTTAATATTTACTAAGTGATTTAAGACTTTTAAATTAGTAATGGAGGAGGGGGAATTTTTATCAAAATTTTTACTGGGGCTATCATTGAAAATTATATTTAATGTAAAATATTATAAAAGCCGACTTAGCCTTTTTTAACTAAAGAATTTTGTTTAAATAGCTTCAAATAAAATTTTATTTCTTTTCGCTTAAATTTCCTATGCTCTCTCCATTAATAAAAATAATGAAAGCTTATTAAATTCAAAAATTTCAGAACTTAGGATAAAATTACAGCTGGTGCCAAACTAAACTTAAATATGAATTTTTCTGAGCTGACTATACTTACCTTCTTGGTATTCTGATGCAATATCTTGAAAAATAAACTCTTCTTGAATCATTGATTGCAATTTATCAGCAGCAAACTCTAGCTTCAAGGACAGATTAATTTCTAGTTAATCACAAAATTTCAGTAATCTATTCCAAATCGATATTTTAGATCCCTTTCTCAGCCTTAAGTGAAATATTTAAGAAATATGAAGAATGGCCTCATCACCCTATTATGGATCTTTAAAGCTAGTAAATGAAATTTTATTCATTTAGTTACTTAATTTCTGCTTCATTTTAGCCCAAACTATAAGAAATTCAGAAATTTTTCTTTAATTTTAATTCTAATAAATATCTCAATTTTCAGCTAATTTTGCATTTTTTCACCATATCTCCAAACCTACAATCAGTTGAATAAGTTTTCATGCATGGCTAGATGTGGTGATAATAAAATGTTGAAAGGAACTGTCCTATGGGTTATCATGTTCACATTTCTTCATCTTGTGGCTTCTTCTTCCCAGTTTAAAGCTAAAGACCCCATCGATTCCCTTCAATTTACTCCGAAAAGGCTTGCCGAGTTTCACCAACAAGACCTTCTGCCTTTAGAGATCCATACTGAAGTTATTGAAAAATCCTTTGCCGATGAGGAACTCATCAGAAACCTGCAAGCGGTTTTGAATGCTTCAGCAAAAATTATTTCTGATTTGGTACTCACACGGTCTTCAACAGAACTGCTCAGACTTGGAGAGAATAATCGATGCACAGATATCGAGTCCAGCAAAGCCTTAAAAAGTCAAAATCTTAGAGCGGATATTGCGATTATTGCTGTCAGCAATAAAAATAAAGGAGTTATTACCTCAAAGAGATGCGAGCTGAGTGATAATAAAATCCTTTTGTCTGCTGTGTTGAGAATCAATGAGAAAGAGTTTAAGATTCTTGATGAAAGTTCACAAGTGAAGGAATTAAGTATTGCAATTTCAAATGCGCTTTTTGAGGATAGAGAAGAAGAAAAGAAAGCAATGCAGGAAGAAATACAGAATTTCTTGGATCAAAATGTTCCAATTCTTAGAGCTTGCGAAGCTAATCAAAACAACTGTGCAGAATGCGATACTAATAATGAAAATTGTATAAAGTGCATTGATACCTATTTTCTAAATGGGGAAGGAACCTGCTCTGCTTGCAATCCAGTCTGCGCGACGTGCGAAAACTCGGCAGGAAACTGTTTAACATGTTCTGATACCACTCACATGACAGCTGCTCCTGCATGTGCATGCCCAACCAACGGAGCTCTCTCAGGTACTACTTGTACTTGTAACACTGGATTTTACTTTAGCGCGGATACTGTCTGTTCTGCTTGCAATCCAGCCTGCGCGACGTGCGAAAACTCGGCAGGAAACTGTTTAACATGTTCTGATACCACTCATATGACAGCTGCTCCTGCATGTGCATGCCCAACCAACGGAGCTCTCTCAGGTACTACTTGTGCTTGTAACACTGGATTTTACTTTAGCGCGGATACTGTCTGTTCTGCTTGTAATGCAAACTGCGCTACATGCCAAACAAGCGCAGGAAACTGTTTAGCATGCTCTGATACCACTCACATGACAGCTGCTCCACAATGCCAATGCCCAGCTAACGGAGCTCTCTCAGGCACAACTTGTACTTGCAACATTGGATTTTACTTTAGCGCGGATACTGTCTGTTCTGCTTGTAATGCAAACTGCGCGACGTGCGAAAACTCGGCAGGAAACTGTTTAACATGTTCTGATACCACTCACATGACAGCTGCTCCACAATGCCAATGCCCAGCTAACGGAGCTCTTTCAGGTACAACTTGTACTTGCAACATTGGATTTTACTTTAGCGCGGATACTGTCTGTTCTGCTTGTAGTACAAACTGCGCTACATGCCAAACAAGCGCAGGAAACTGTTTAACATGCTCTGATACCACTCACATGACAGCTGCTCCACAATGCCAATGCCCAGCTAACGGAGCTCTCTCAGGCACAACTTGTGCTTGCAACACTGGATTTTACTTTAGCGCGGATACTGTCTGTTCTGCTTGTAATGTAAACTGCGCTACATGCCAAACAAGCGCAGGAAACTGTTTAGCATGCTCTGATACCACTCACATGACAGCTGCTCCACAATGCCAATGCCCAGCTAACGGAGCTCTTTCAGGTACAACTTGTGCTTGCAACACTGGATTTTACTTTAGCGCGGATACTGTCTGTTCTGCTTGTAATGCAAACTGCGCTACATGCCAAACAAGCGCAGGAAACTGTTTAGCATGCTCTGATACCACTCACATGACAGCTGCTCCACAATGCCAATGCCCAGCTAACGGAGCTCTTTCAGGTACAACTTGTACTTGCAACATTGGATTTTACTTTAGCGCGGATACTGTCTGTTCTGCTTGTAGTACAAACTGCGCTACATGCCAAACAAGCGCAGGAAACTGTTTAACATGCTCTGATACCACCCACATGACAGCTGCTCCACAATGCGCATGCCCAACTAATGGATCACTTACAGGAACAACTTGTACTTGTAATACTGGATTTTACTTTAGCGCAGACACTGTCTGTTCTGCTTGTAGTACAAACTGTGCTACATGCCAAACAAGCGCAGGAAACTGTTTAACATGTTCTGATACCACTCATATGACAGCTGCTCCACAATGCCAATGTCCAACCAACGGAGCTCTCTCAGGTACTACTTGTACTTGCAACACTGGATTTTACTTTAGCGCAGACACTGTCTGTTCTGCTTGTAGTACAAACTGTGCTACATGCCAAACAAGCGCAGGAAACTGTTTAACATGTTCTGATACCACTCATATGACAGCTGCTCCACAATGCCAATGTCCAACCAACGGAGCTCTCTCAGGTACTACTTGTACTTGCAACACTGGATTTTACTTTAGCGCAGACACTGTCTGTTCTGCTTGTAGTACAAACTGTGCTACATGCCAAACAAGCGCAGGAAACTGTTTAACATGTTCTGATACCACTCATATGACAGCTGCTCCACAATGCCAATGTCCAACCAACGGAGCTCTCTCAGGTACTACTTGTACTTGCAACACTGGATTTTACTTTAGCGCGGATACTGTCTGTTCTGCTTGCAATCCAGCCTGCGCGACGTGCGAAAACTCGGCAGGAAACTGTTTAACATGTTCTGATACCACTCATATGACAGCTGCTCCACAATGCCAATGTCCAACCAACGGAGCTCTCTCAGGTACTACTTGTACTTGTAACACTGGATTTTACTTTAGCGCGGATACTGTCTGTTCTGCTTGTAATGCAAACTGCGCTACATGCCAAACAAGCGCAGGAAACTGTTTAACATGCTCTGATACCATTCACATGACAGCTGCTCCACAATGCCAATGCCCAGCTAACGGAGCTCTCTCAGGCACAACTTGTACTTGCAACACTGGATTTTACTTTAGCGCGGACACTGTCTGTTCTGCTTGCAATACCAACTGTGCCACATGCAGTGGAGCTGCTAACAATTGCCTTACTTGCGTCGATCCAACTCATATGTCAGCTACTCCCACATGTGCCTGCCCTACTAATGGATCTCTCTCAGGACAAAATTGTGTTTGTAACACTGGCTATTTCTTTAGCTCAAATACTGCTTGCACCGCTTGCAACCCCAGCTGCGATTCCTGTACTGGTACAGCAGCAAATTGTGCCACCTGTGTTGATCCAACTCATATGACAGCTGCTCCTGCATGTGCATGTCCAGCTAATGGAGCTCTCTCAGGAACAACTTGCATTTGCAACAGCGGTTTTTACTTTAGTGCGAATACTGTTTGCTCAGCATGCACACCTCCATGCGCTGAGTGCACTGGAACTCCAGCATTCTGTACAACTTGCTATGATGCAGATAACATGGTAAACAACGCAGGAACTTGCATATGTAGAGACGCCCATGCCACTTTTAATACTGGGACTAATACTTGTGTTTGCAACACAGGATATTGGAACAACGCTGGAGTTTGCCAAGCATGTGAACCACCATGTCTTTCGTGCACCAATTCAGCTACTGACTGCACTACATGCGATGCTGGCTACTATGAAAGTGGCGGTAATTGTTTGCCATGTCAAGCGCCATGTGCAACCTGTGAAAATTCAGCAGGAAATTGTTTGTCCTGTAACGATCCTGAAGATACTACTCTTACTGGTGGTGTTTGTGCCTGCACAGATCAGCATGCTTCGTATAATACTCAGCAGACAACTTGCCAATGCAATTCAGGCTACTTTGGAACCCCTGGCACTTGTGCTGCCTGTAATACCAATTGTGCGACTTGCAGTGGTGCGGCTGATAGTTGCGTAAGTTGTGCAGATTCGACTCATATGACAGCAGCTCCAGCATGTGCCTGCCCAGCAAATTCAGCACAAACCGGATCAAATTGTGTTTGCAATACTGGCTTCTATTTTAGTGCGAATACTGTTTGCTCAGCATGCGCTCCTCAGTGTACAGCTTGTTCAGGGGCAATAAATACATGTACTCAATGTAGTGATCCTACCCATATGACTGCTGTTCCTGAATGTTCCTGCCCAACTAATGGAGCTCTCTCAGGTACAACTTGTACTTGCAAGGCAGGATATTATTTTAGTGCGAACACTGTCTGCTCTGCTTGTAATACAAACTGTGCGACTTGCCAGAATAACGCAGGAAACTGTTTAACATGTTCTGATACCACTCATATGACAGCTGCTCCACAATGCCAATGTCCAACCAACGGAGCTCTCTCAGATACTACTTGTACTTGCAACGCCGGATATTACTTTAGCACGAATACTGTCTGTTCTACTTGCAATACTAACTGCGCTGCATGCGAAACCAGCGCAGGGAATTGCTTAACATGCTCTGATGCTACCCATATGACAGTTGCTCCGCAATGCGCATGCCCAACTAATGGAGCACTCTCAGGAGCAACTGGTCAAGCATAGGTAGCAACCAGATCCATCCAACCCTCAATAAGCGAACCCCCAACCCCTAAAAATAGTACCCCTACCCCCTCAAAAAATAAAGGTTTTATTCTATAGAAGTAATTGATAGGAAACAAGCAGAATAATTTAAATGTAAGCCAATTAAAACACTATATTGATAAATTAAGTCCATAAATTACTTTATATTTATGATTAATTAATAAATTTAAATTAATTAACAATTAATTAGAAAATATATTAATTTTTTTTATATTTATAAATATAATGCCCAAAGATATTGATAATGGCATTAATTATTAAATGAGCCAAGCACAATACAATAACTTGCATAATTTATTGATTCATAAATTAAAGCTAATCTGATGCCCATTGTACAAGGATTGCAGGACTGAATTGGCAACAGGATTCAATAGTGCTAATAAAAAATAGTATTTGCTATTGCCAGTTTTACTTTTGATCTCTAATTCGACTCTCTAGCCATTGTTCCACAAAGTTCATAAATATATGCAGGATATGCTGCTAATTAAAACTAAAGATCATTATTATGCTTGCTAACAAATTTCTTAAGATGTGGTGTCTTAGTAGTTATAGGAAAAACTCTCAACCCAGTCCACCTAATCCTTAATCGATTGTGCTAATCTATGTGAATATTGTATAAATCAGTAACTTTGAATAATTAAAATTATAATTTATTTATTACGCCTAAATTGGCATTTGTCATATATTTGTGCTATATTAAGGGGGGTTGGGTGGAGGTGCCATCTGTGAAAGGGGAGTCCATTTTTTTAGGGGGATGGGGGGATGGGGTACCACTTTTAGGAGGTGTGGGGGTGCCTGGTTGCGACCTGTGCTTGACCAAGCAACATGTATAGCCCATGAATCTTTATGAGTCGACTTCATTGAAATGTAACCATTCTAATAAACTTCATACCATGTTTATCTTAGACCCTCACTATTTAGAGAAATATTCAGATTATAATAAAAAATTCCCTTTTAAACTAGCTCAATATTGTTTTATATAATTGATTTTGGAAAAATTTCTCATAATTAGCAAATGTTCGGCAAAATAAAGCAAGGCATATTTTATAATTAAAATAGATTCTCTCTTTATATTTTAAAAATGATAATTTCGCGGTAAAATGGGTTTGGCCCAAATATGAGATTAAAATTGAAAATAAAAACTTGACAAATGCGAACCATTTTGGCAATTAAACGAGCTATTTTTAAGAGTGGCTTAATACAAAAATTAAATTTTGATTAAAGAAAACTATTGAAATAACATTAATTATTTATAATTTTATTTTCTGCTTTCTGACAAGCGCACAGATTTATTTTTGTATTTTTTTTGTTCGTTATATCGCCATCTTAATTTTCCACTTTTTGGACAAACACAAAAATTTATTTTTGTGTAATTTTTTATTCGTTTGATTTTAAAAGCAATAAAAAATTAAAATTCTTATCTGCCTCTGTATTTATTAAGATATATTATAACTTTATTTTCGCTTTTTGGACAAGCATACAAATTTATTTTTTTGTTGTTGCTTGTTATACCGCCCGCCATCTTGATTTTTTAATTCATAATAAAAATTTAAAATTCTTATTCCATCTCGTGCTGTTTTATCAGGAGCTTGATATTTGAAGGGTTTATAAGGAATACTTAGATCTATTTTATCATTTTTGGACAAGCACACTATTTGATTTTTAATTTTGTTTCTTATATAGCCATCTTGAGTTTCGAAGACATAAGAAATCAAAGTTCTTATTCTCCCTCATGTAGTTTGATCTGGAACTACATATTATAACTAATAATAGCTATTTATTGTGACTTTAATTTCCTGTTTCTGGGGAAGCAAACATTTTTATTTTATTTTTTTTGTTCTTTATGTCACCGTTTCCTATAACAAAAATTAAACTCTTGTCTCAACTTACGCAGCTCTTTCTGCAACTTCATATTTTAAGTATTTGAAGCTTGATAAAAAATTTTTTTTTTTTATTTAATTTACATTAAGAAGAATACCCTTTTAACTTAACTTAACTTAACTTAAAATTTAATTTTTGTATTAAGCCACTTTTAAAAATGGCTCGTTTAATTATCAAAATGGTTCACACTTGCCAATGATTGATTTGCAATTTTTTAATCTCATATTTGGGCCAAGCCATTTTACCGCGAATTTACCATTTTTCAAATATAAAAGAGAAGAGCTATTTTACTTGTAAAATATGCCTTGGCTTCATGCCGAACATTTGCTAATTATTAGAAATTTTTCAAAATATTATTAAAAAAAATGATATAAAGCTATATTGAACTAGCTTAAAAGAGATAATCTAAATATTTCTCTAAATAGTGAGGGTCTAAGATAAACTAGATATGAAGCCCATTAGAACGGTTACATTTTCAACGAAGTCAATTCATAAAGATTCATGTACTTGCAACGCCGGATATTACTTTAGCGCAAATACTGTTTGTTCTGCTTGCAATACCAACTGCGCTACATGTAGTGGAGCCGCTGGGACTTGTGTGACTTGCGTCGATCCAACTCATATGTCAGCAGCTCCTCAATGCTCCTGCCCAACTAATGGAGCACTCTCAGGAGCAACTTGCACTTGCAACGCCGGATATTACTTTAGCACAAACACTGTCTGTTCTGCTTGTAATACAAACTGTGCTACATGTCAAAATAACGCAGGAAACTGCTTAACATGTTCTGATACCATTCACATGTCAGCAGCTCCTGCATGCGCATGCCCAGCTAATGGTTCACTAACAGAAACAACTTGTACTTGCAACACCGGATATTTCTTTTCATCAGCCACTACTTGTACTGCCTGTGCTTCTCAATGCGCAACATGTGCCAATTCAAATACTAATTGCCTGACCTGTACTGACACAACTCATACAACAGCTGCTCCAGCTTGCAGCTGTCCTGAAAATAGCGCTTTGACTGGTGGAAGTTGTGTATGCAGCCCTGGATTTTATTATAGCACACCTACAGTTTGCTCCGCATGTAATTCGCCATGCTCTGAATGCTCTACATCATCTAATACATGTACCAATTGCATCAATGGTTATTACCTCCACGGAAACGTTTGCACAACCTGTACAGCGCCTTGCGCCACGTGCAGTGATTCTCCAACTACATGCCAGTCTTGCGATGATTCAGAACACATGACTTTAAATGTTGATGGAACTTGCACATGCACTGATCCAAATGCGTCTTTTAATACTGGAACTGCAACTTGCCAATGTAATTCAGGATTTACAAGTATAGCTGGAGAGTGCACAGCATGCGAATTGCCTTGCACACAATGCTCGACATCTATATCTACTTGTACGGCTTGTGTTAATGGATTTTGGCTAAATCAAAACACGTGTTCTGCTTGTAACCCACCATGCGCCCAATGCTCTACATCTGCAACTACCTGCACAGTCTGCAATGACATAAATAACATGAATCTTAACCCAACCACCAACACCTGCACATGCAAAGACCCTAACGCATCTTTTGTAGTCGAATCAAAAGTCTGCATCTGCAATAGCGGCTATTTCAACAACGGTGGGACGTGCGATACCTGCCAAACTCCTTGTTTACAATGTTCAGGCACTGCCCAAACTTGTCAATCCTGCGTTGCTGGATACTACCTCAGCGGCAATAACTGCATAGCTTGCGATCCTACTTGCACCGCATGTTCTGGGTCTTCAACATCTTGCACTTCTTGTGCTAATGGATACTGGCTGAGTGGAAGTACTTGCACAGCTTGTAGTGGCCAATGCGCAACTTGCAGAAATTCAGCAGCTAATTGTGTGACATGCTCTGATCCCACCCATATGTCAGCAACGCCTAACTGTTCTTGTCCAACTAATGGAGCTTTAGTAGGAGCTGCTTGTCAGTGCAATGCAGGGTACTATTACAGCACCAATACAGTCTGTTCTGCTTGTGACCCTGAGTGCGCCACTTGTCAAACTAACTCAGCGACCTGCACAGCTTGTATTGATCCTACCCACATGTCAGCTGCCCCTACTTGCTCTTGTCCCACAAATGGGGCTTTGCAAGGCCAAACTTGTGTATGTAATGTTGGCTATTTTTACAGTTCTGATACAGTATGCTCTGCATGTGCTCCAAACTGTAATTCCTGTGTAACATCTTTAAATAATTGCTTAACTTGTACTGACTCAACTCATATGTCAGCAGCCCCAGCCTGTGCATGCCCCGCTTTATCAACTCTTGTTGAGGCTGCTTGTGTCTGCAACACTGGGTATTATTTTAGCTCCTCCACTCAATGCTCAGCTTGTGGTACTCAATGTGCGACATGCACTGTGTCCTCTAATAACTGTGCCACATGTATAGACTCCACCCATATGTCATCAGCCCCTACTTGCGCATGTCCAGATGAGTCTACTTTATCAAATAACGCTTGTGTCTGCAATGAAGGGTACTTTTTCTCTTCAAACACTGTATGCTCTCCATGTGTTAATGGTTGCAAAACTTGTAATTCCCCTGCATCTTGTCAGGCATGTTATGATCCTAAAGCAGCTTATAATTCACAGCTAAATCAATGCATTTGTAATGATGAGCATGCTTATATTAGCCCTAGCACTAATATGTGTGTCTGTAACGCTGGGTATTTCAGCGACCCTAATAACTCAGGAATCTGTACTTCATGCTCAGAAGGATGCAAGGTATGTACAAGCTTAGCTAATTGTCAGACTTGTTGGGACCCTAATATGACTATTGATAGTGATGGGAGTTGTTCATGTGACGATCCTAATTCAACTTTTAATGATAACCAGAACCTTTGCGTATGTAATAATGGATACTTCCAGAATGGAAGCACTTGTGTAGCTTGCTCTTTAGGCTGTAAGACCTGCAACTCAGCAGTTGAATGCACTCAATGCTTTGACACGGCCCAGCAGTCGTTAATTAATGGAGCTTGCTTATGTAATGGGACTCCAGCTTGGACTTATAACTCAGCCACCCAGACCTGTGTATGCTCTGTAGGCTACTATCAAAATGGAAATACCTGTGACCAATGCCCTGCTGGCTGTGTTACTTGTACAGCTGCCAATAACTGCCAGACCTGCTCTGACCCTCATTCAACCCTTAAAAATGGAATTTGTGTTTGTAATGACCCAAATGCCGGCTTCAAGCAGAATGATCCTAATTGTATTTGCAATTCTGGGTTCTATGAAAATGTAGACACTTGTACTCAGTGTCAGTCTGGATGTGAAGTCTGTGGAAGCGCCACTTTTTGTACACAGTGCTTTGAGGCAAATATGACGAATACTGGGAAAGGAAATTGCGTGTGCTCTTATGAACTGCAGACGTTTAATCCTACGACGCATCAATGCTCCTGTCCTTTGCATACGTATGCTGATGAAGATACACAAACTTGTCAGAAATGTGATGAAACTTGCAGCAATTGCCAGGCAAAGAATAACTGCTTGGATTGTTATGACGCTGATAATATGGTTAATAATAGGAATGGCACTTGCTCTTGTATAGGTACTTCTAATTCTTCAAATAGTAATAGGCATTTATTATTTTAAAAAGCATTAATAATTTTCAGGATTTAGTAATATTTAAAAAAAACAAACAAAAAAGGTGATAATGTTTAATAAGGAGTAAGAGATTCAGCAATTCAACTGATACCTGCATTGATAGAAGCTCTGGAGCTTTGGAGTTAGGAATTTCCTGGTTATTACTAGGATTCGTAAGTTTCTTCTACTTAATCTAAATATTAATAGACTTACTATATCCTAAGCTCGCCTTATACAATTTTTATCTTTTTAGCTATAAACTTTAATATTTGTTTAGTTCTTAGAACTTAGAAATTATGATTGGTCAACTTCTCCAAGCTATGCTGAAACTTGCTGCCAAACTTTGATGAAATTTCAAGCCTTTATAGAATACACGGAAAAATTAGTGATAGATATGAAGTATTATATGCTAAATTCTGAAAATTCAAGTATTACTATTACTTTAAATCCATAAGCCTTTGGCTTTTTGAGATTATGCAGAAATTCATATAAAAATGTTATTAAGAGAATCTGCCCCAAAAATAATTGACAAATAATTATTGTTTTTTAAGTTACCTTACTCCATATGTACAAATAATTAAATATTTCGCTTGCAGAGAAGTTTTTTTTTTTTTTAAAAAATTATATAGCTCATACCACTATATAGATTTCTTTATCAAACAAAATGGACTCTTGAACGAGCAAGACAGACTCTCTCAAAGAGATGAGCTCAATCTCTATATCAGGGAGTGTTTATAAGTGTCTGTAAAATCCAAAGTTTGTATTGCACGCTAATTGGTCTTAGCGAAAGTTCCTAATGGCTCATATTAATGCTCGTCAACAAATTAAAATTTAATAAATTATCGATCGAGTTACTTTTTTATGGTAGTAAAATATTATAAATAAACAATAATGCTTTATATTTTTATCTTCCTTACTCCCCCCCCCCCCTCCGTGAGCGAACAAAACCATTAGAAAAAATCGCCATTTTTTGACCAAAAACCCACCCTCCGTGAGTGTGAACAAAAATTTTTTAATAGAAAAAATTTTAATGGAAAAAAATTTTGATATATAAGTGATAATTAGTATAATGAAATCTAGAGCTAATTCTGTTTAATTTTAAAAAAATTGCGTTTTAAAACATAAATTTTGCAAATTAAATTAATATTTGCTTCCCAATTTTTGCAAATTAGGATTTTTTTTAATTTCGAAAAAAATATTTTTTATAAAAAATTTTATATAAAATTTTTTTTAAAAAAAAAAATTAAACCCCCCTCCGTGAGCGAACAAAATTTTTTTGTTCGCTCACGGAGGGGGGGGGGGGGAGTTAATTTAAATTAATTTAATAATAAAGCCATTTTAAACTTGGTGCGTTTATTTGTCAACAGTTTTTAACACTACCAGATATAGAGATTGAGCTCATCTCTTTGAAAGAGTCTGTCTTGTTCGTCAAGAGTCCATTTTGTTTGATAAAGAAATCTAAATAGGGATATGAGCGATATATAATAAATTTAGGGGTAAAATTTTTATAAAATCTCAATCGTAGAAATTGAAAATTAATTTAATTATAAAAATTTATGTTTTAAAAACAATTTGTTGGAGATTCAGCAATGGTGTCTAGAAATTTCGTTATTTTAATTAGCAATTACATATCAAAAATTTTTTGCTCACTCATAGATGATAACTTTATCCAAAAACGTGGATTTTCCCAATGGCTTATTCGCTTTGGAGGGGAAGTTATATAATTGAGACCCGCTGAGATATTATTATTTTCTTATAACTAATTATTCACCTATTTATTAAAAAAAGGCTTTTATTAGATCTCCCAATTAACATGGATTGGTATCAAGAAGCGCTTTCAAAATTTTGCAATTCTCGTCCACCAAGCTCTGAATGGGTTTCCTTCATTGATTCTATTAATTACGAGAAGCCTCACCTTTCTTATGGCTACATAAATGAATATCTCCTCTCAAAAACCTTCCTCACTGGTCCTCAGCTCTCCTCAGAAGATTTCTACCTCGCCTACAAGCTCAAAAATATCCCATCCTTTGCCAAGCTCCTCACCAGCAAATTAAAGCCCCAGCATCTCTGCCGCTGGTTCCATCACATTTTTACTATTTTTCCTGACGAAAGTTATGAAATTTACAAAAAACATGCTGAGATCATCGATTCCAGACTCATTGAGGCCTTAAAATCCAACGACATGAAAAAATTTCAAAGTCTCCTAGGTCTTGTCAATATAAATGCCAGAGATTCTATATGTGAAGGACCAAGACCTATCCACATAGCCTGCAAGCTCGGAAATTTCGAAGCTTTAAACAAATTAATAGAAAACGGGGCAAGCATTGAGACTTTAGACGAAGAAGGACTAACCCCAATTTTTTATGCAGTAAAATGCAAAAATATTGAGATGTTTAAGTATTTGGTTACGCTGGGAGCTAATGTATTTCACATAGAAAACCAAAAAAGGTCCCTATTTTTTTGGGCTGCAAGCGCACAAAGGCTTGATATTTTGGATATTTTGATAGAAAAAGGATGTGATGCTAATGCTAGAACTATTCTGGGGAGGACTGCTTTGAGTAAAGCTGCATGGAATGGCGCGATCGATATTATAAAATATTTATTAAAAATCCCAGAGATACAACTGAATACGCCTGATGGTAAATTAAGGACGCCTTTACATAATGCAGTATGGGGCTGCGCAGGAGGGAGACTTCATAAAAAAATGGGAAAAAATTCAAATGACTGTCCTGAAGCTGCTGAACTTTTATTAGACCATGGAGCTGATATAGAAGCTATGGACGATTCTGGGAATACCCCTTTATGTATAGCTGCCTCTACAAAGGCAGAGAATTCTTTAAAACTTTTAATAGCTAGAGGAGGGAACGTATATCACCAAAACTCCTATGGATACCCACCTCTTCATCAAGCTTGCTACCGCGGACATGTGGATTGTGTCCAGATTTTGCTTGACTATGGAGTTGATATAAATTCCAAATGCAAAAATGGCTGGACTTCCCTTGAAGACTCTATTCATTTTAATAAAGAAAAAGTTGTTGATCTTTTACTGTCACGAAATGCTATATGTGACGAAAATACTATAAAAATTGGCTTAAAAGACGGCAAATTTCCTATAATACAAAAATTGTTTAGTTACTCGTCAAGGAATCCTGATGATTTCATTTCTTATTGTTTAGAAGAAGGAAATGATGAAAATACCTTGTGGGTTTTGGAAAATTCGAAAAGGGATATAAACTTGGAAGAGTTGAGGCTTGGGCTTAGAAGGAGTAAGAAAATTGCGGATCTGGTACTGGGAAAGTGGGATAAGGAAATCCCGAATGAAATTTTGGAGATGGGGATTGAGTTTAGGTTAGAAATAAATGATTTGTTAAGCCAGTTGAGTCCGACTGCAAGAGCTTTGCATTTAGCTATAGCATTTTCTATAAATTAATTAGGAAAAATTATAGTATAATTAATTCATAAATCAATGGAAATAGAGTATATCGAAAGGAAATGAAGCTTTGGCTTTAAAAATGATAGAAAAAGACAACGAATTGTGAAAGAAAACTGATGAAAGCACAGGACAAACTGCTTTGCATATTGCTGCAAGATATGGGAAATGCCAAATCGCTGCGAATTTAGTAAAAATGGCTTGAGATCCTATCCAGTATATAACTTTAGAAGATAAAGAAGGCTTAAACGCCATCATGATATCAGAAATTCACAATTTCCCTTATTTTTCAGCACTTTTAACTCTCCCTCTTTAAATTGTAAAAATATCGGTAAAATTTCCATTTTGGTACTTTAACCCTTGAAATGGAGCATTTTTTTCAATAAAAAAAAATTTTCTAGGTAAAATGATAATTTTTATATATATTTTTAATGGAAAAAGTGTAATGTTTGAGCAGATTTTTAATTTTTGAATTAATTTTTTATAAAGTATTTTGAAATTTAAAGCATTGCATTCATTTTAATTTTTTATAAATATTTTAAAATTAGCCCCCTTAAATTTGTATAGATTTTTTGTTACAATTTGAAAAGGGAGGAGAGTAAGAGACCTTTATAAGCAGGCTTCCCAAAAAGAGATTTTCAGCTATGTCAAAAATATTGAATTTACAGAAACTTCAGAGCCAGTTCCCAAGCATCCTTTGACTCTGGAAGAAATGCAGAATAATTTCTATAGCATAAACGCTACCCTTAAAGAAATTAAAGAAACTGAAACCATTTGGGTAGACACACAAGAGTTACTGGAAAGCATGAAGTCTTATTTCCAGGACATTAAAGTTATAGGTTTTGATTTAGAGTACCACAATTTTGACGCTAAAAAAGGTTGCATTTGCCTATATTTTTTTAATTAAATTTTTTTATATAAAAGTAATGCCCTTTTCTTATTTTTTATAAAAAACTTATAAGGCTGGCGATCTTAAAATAAACCCAATAGAAGCCAGAATAGATAGTCCAGATTTCTTCAGGCGAAAAAGACTTTGTGGTCGATTTGCTTACCAATAGAAAAAACATTGGAGAATTTTTAAGAAATTTAATGCTTGATCAAGAAAAACTCAAAATTTTCCATGGCTCAGATTCTGACCTAGCATGGCTGCAAAATGATTTTTCCGCTTTTGCAGTGAATATTTTTGACACTGCAAGAGCTTACAAAATAATTGCTGGGGAAATCGAGGCACAGTCACTGGCGTCTTTAATTAATATTTATTTGGGAATTAAAATTGATAAGACTTTTCAAATCGCTGATTGGAGAATCAGGCCGATCCCAAAGCCGATGCTAGAGTATGCAAGATGTGACGCCCATTATTTGCCATTTCTTTATCTAGCTCCCCAGTAATAAAATTCTTGCTTACTCATGGATAGTTTTTGCCCAAAATTCAAATCGTAATTTTATATGAATAGATAAAATTAGCTTATTATGGGTGTTTTCAGATAAAAAGCAAAAATGCAAATTTTCGTCATTTATCCCTTAATAATAAGCAAATTTCGATTTATTCATATAAAGTGTACCATTTGAAAATTTGTGCAAAATCTCCAACAAATAAACAATATTTCGCTTATAATTGGGGGGGAGTAAGAATGAAGAGTGAACTGTCTGCTGAGCAGTTAGAGTTGCTGGCAAATACATTTAATGCCATGTGCCAGAAGTCCTCATCAAGTAAGTTAACAAGAGTAGACATAACTAATTGTGGGTAAGATAAGCAAAGTTTAGGAAATTTAGACTAATAATTAGCGACTTAATATTTATTTATAGTAAAATAGTTATGAATTTATGAGCCAACATCGGAAGAGCAGAGAAATGCAAAAAAAAAGCAATAAGGCTATGTAGATGATGCATGGATCAAGCTTTCAGCCTGACTTTGAAGAATTAGGAGATGAAGTAGAAGATCACGAAGAAGGATGTCCAAGTGCTGTAATATGGTGAACTTAAATGCATAAGAGCCCATTAAAAGGGATCAGATTTTAATTTTGGTGGGTGAAATGGAAAATTAAAGGTGAAGTGGTAAAACTAGCTGTAAGAGACTACACTGGATAGGAGTAGACATAATTTATTTTATGGAAAATACTTATGCTGCAAGTATTGGAGTTAATGATTGCTGGGATTTTTGAATTACTGAAATGGCTGCATAGATTATTTGTGGAGTTGATGGGGGAGTTATTGGTGGAATTCTTTGTGGATTTTTGGTGGAGTTGCTGGAGGAATGTTGACGGAGTGTAGTTAGTTAGTTAGTTAGTTTAAGCTAGGTGTTTATAGTCCCTACGTCGTGGACTGCATGCCGCGGTTCTACCCGCAGGGTGGCAGAGCGTACCCACAGCAAGCCCGGGCCGAAACCCCCGGTTTCTCGGTAGAGGTGAGGTCAAGGGGCAGGCTACTGTCTTAGCTGACCGCCTCCATTTCCAACTCGCTGTGTCGCCCAAGTTGACGCCAACACTGCCCTTTCTATTCGCCAGATCGCCCCTTTTGATCGGGACCCTTTTAACTGGAGAGACTTGTGCCCTTGAGGTTCTAAGTCGAGCCTCGCCTTCCCCTTTTTCCCGGATCATCTCCAAGAAAAAGCTCAACCCCTTACGGGATTCGGGGCGAAGCCACCAAGTAGCTTAGGCAGGTAATTCCCCTGCCTCTTTCGGACACCGAGTCTTGGCCTCGGTGCTACTGGCAAAAAAGATGCGAAAAGCTGCTGCCCGGGTCAGGCCACAAAATCAGCGGAAATTGTTGACGGAGTGTGGTTAAATGCTGGAAAAATTCTTTCAAAATAGTTTTTAAAGCAAACAAGAGAAGGGCTGATATTGATTAGCAGTAAAATAATATATAAGATAACTTGAGAAAATACCAATTCATAATTTTTCGGATGAAGCATAATTATTTAAAGCTCTTTTTCAATATCGATAGACTAAAAATTCAAAGATTTCCACCTTTCCCCATAGTGAGTGATTAAGACTTGCTGCAAATATCTGGTATATCTCACTTCTTTTCCACAATCAGCTTGTTTTTCTTTAAAATTCTAAATTAGGCAATTATAATTTCTAACTTTTCTTTCTTTATTTAATTAATATTATTAGGTATTGAATAATAAGAAAGCTGAGCTGCTAAATCTAGCATTATTTGTTTATTTCTAAAGCAGAGCAGTCCATTTTGCCATCGGCAGCATCATAATAAATATTAATTTCCTGATTTTCAATGCATTTGAGTCAAAAAGATTGCGCTATTTATAATTTAAAGCAATAATTTTTGTCTTTAGCAAAAATATAATGAATTTACCAACTTTAAACTTATTTAAATTTAAATGCTTCTTATAAATAAATTTATACCAGCCTGATATAGAATTTCTTAAGTCTCAAAAAAAATTCCCAGTTAAAAACCAGTATATTTAAATGGCAAAATTAAATATGGAAAATCAGTAATAGAAAATGCTGATTTCATGCATAGCCATACTCCATTTATAATTTTCTGAATGAAGACTGCTATTATTTTACTTTCTTTAATTATTTTATGCAGATGCGAATCTTGTCAAAAAGATAGCGACTGTCATGGTCTTAATAAATGTGAAGACAAAAAATGCACACACAAAGATCTTTTTCCAGTCGCTGATATAGAAATTGGTGGGACCATATTGCTTGTTTTGGGCCAATGTAGCACAATAAAATGATGATATCGCCAAGCCTTCCTCTTGAGCTCTGTTGCATCTTAAAGCGTATTCAAAAGAGTCTTTAGGTGCGATGATTGGGATTTGCTTACCCCGATATGTAATAGAAAGCTATTTATTCTTAAAAGGGTTAAGGATGTAATTTTTCTCTAAAAGCTACTTCTATAGATAATGAGGCGGAATTGGGAGCTTTGCTGGCTATATGTTAGGGCTAACAGTTATTATGGAAGATTTTAAAAATATATTATTAGCCATGTGAGGGCTAGGCCTATCATTAATGAAGATTTAAGTTTTGGCCAGCGCATTATCAAACGCATCAGGAGTTGGTGGCGGTGCACTGAATGTCCTTATGTGCTTACTCTTTTCTTATAAATAACATAATAAAATAATAAAAAAGATCTAAAAAGGTGATGGCCTAGAATACTTTATTTACTCCCCCCCCCTCCGTGAGTGAACAAAAAAATTTTGTTCACTCACGGAGGGGGGTTAATTTTTTTTTTTAAAAAATTTATATATAAATTTTATAGAAAAAATTTGTTTTTCGAAATTTAAAAAAATCCTAATTTGCAAAAATTGGAAAGCAAATATTAAGTTAATTTATAAAATTTATGTTTTAAAACGCAATTTGTTTAAAATTAAACAGAATTAGCTCTAGATTTCATTATACTAATTATCACTTATATATCAAATTTTTTTTTCCATAAAAAATTTTTGTTCACTCACGGAGGGTGGGTTTTTGGGCAAAAAATAGCGATTTTTCTAATGGTTTTGTTCACTCACGGAGGGGGGGGAGTTAGTTATTTTAGTTAATAAAAAAATTTTAGATGAAAAAACCAATATTTTTTAACAAGAGTTAGTATTTTTTGGATTTGACACACAATCAGCAGTCCCTTTATCACAAATAGTAGTTTTTGGAGGAAGCTTGACCACAGTATTAATCCAGATCCCATCAAGACACCCAACCAAAATCCGTCCTCTAATTAACTATGAGATGATTATGTTTATAATATCCCCTATGCTGCTTGGTGGAACATTTGGTGTAATCTTAAACAAAGGATTTCCATCATATATTATTTTATCTCTCCTCACAGTACTTCTTGTATTCCTCTCTTATAATTCTATACAAAAATTCATCAGGCTTTATAAAAAAGAAAAGCTCCAAAGGAAAACATTGCCAGCAAAGCCTAACCAAATCCAAACAAGGGAGTTTTACCCTGAAGGCAATGCAAATAGTGATAATCAGGATCTCAGCGAGGCAAAACCACCAAGTTCTCAGCATTCTTTAGTAAACGAAATAAATCCTGAGCTACAAAAAATTTACCATCAAGAAGAAAAAATAATTTTATATCGAGAGTTTGCGGCCATCATTTTTATCTTTATTTGTGCAATTTTAGGCTCTCTTATGAAAGGAGGAAAAGGATTTAAGTCAATTTTAGGGTTTTCCCAATGCAGCCATTGGTATTGAATCTATATTGCAATTTTTGCTATATTTTTATTACTTTTAGGAGGAATTGCTGAATATTTTGCTATCAAAAAAGTACATAAAAAAATTGAATTAAATTATGATTTTGACTCTAATGGGAGCTGGGAAAAAAAAATAGGAGATTTCTACAGAATTTTTTTTAAACAATGGCGAGAAATACATTTATAAAATTAAGACTTTGTAGGTATTTTACCCTCTAATGATATCAAATGGAACAAAAAGAATGCGACTTTGGTCAGTTTTGTTACTATGGTTTCAGGACTGATAGCAAGCCTATTATAAATAAAATGGCATTCGGTTCGAGAGAAATTAGCTTTGCTAATTTTCTCTCCCCTCATGGAATTTTATTTATAGGGTTAGGTTTTCACTCGAGAACTTCTGGACAGCAATAGCGGTTTAACTCTGGGGATAACCAGAGGAACCCACTCCTCAGTCCACTCAAGATTTCGGGCTTTTACCTCTCAGCACATCCCCACGGGAGGATGACCCTTAGGCGGAACACGCGCAGGAGCTGAGTCGAGCGACAAGGGCGACGGCAACGCGCCGGGTGAGACGTGCAGCAGGGCTGGTGAAGCAGGAGTTGATAGAAGGCTTGGACGGGGCTGACCCGTGCCAAGATGGCTCTCGCTACGTTATCAGTTTTGCCATAGGCCCTTTTGGGCTGCGGCACTAGACACCTTAAACACCAGATAATTAAGTAAGTAAGATAGCAAGCCTATTAGGACTAGGAGGAGGGGTTATAATGAACCCAATACTATTGAATCTTGGAATTAGGCCAGAAGTCTCTACAGCCTCTTCCTCTTTTATTGTATGCTTTACATCACTTGTATCTATATTCCAATATATCATATCAGGCCAAATTAATTACTCTTATGGGATATGGATGTTTGTGTCAGCCATTTCTGGGTCATCAATAGGAACTTTTTTGATCCTGAAAACTGTGCAGAAATACAAAAGAGTGTCTTTTATTGTTTTGCTTTTGGCGATTACTATGGTTATAAGCTTGATCGGGATTCCTTTGTATGGGATACTTAATACTGTAGACCAAATAGAAAATGGGAGCATGAAGTATGGGTTTAATGCATTTTGCTAATGACTAATTATTGTAAAAATGTAATAAAATTCTTAATCCCCCGAACAAAACCATTGGAAAAATCCCTATTTTTGAGGTAAAAACGCACCCTTAAAGTTTTTTATGAAAAAAATTGTGATATATAAGTGATGATTATTATAAAGATATATCTTGCTAATTCTCATTAATTTCAAATAGCTTTCATTTTATAACAAAAATTGCTTTCCAATTTTTGCATATTGGGAGAATTCGAAAAAAAATTACTATAAAGTTTATAATAAAATTATTTAAAAAAAAATTCCCGAGCGAACAAAATGTTTTTGCTCACTCAGGGGTCTAGAAAATCAAAATTTTATAAAATAATTTAGTTGCTTTTATTTTCATTGCTTGATTTTATTTCAAAGCTTAGTCCTATCAGTCCTGCCAAAATAGAAGCCGAACCAATCCAAATAAGAGCAGATGCAGATCCAACGGAACTAAAAACGGTCCCAAATAGAATTGTACCAAAAATACTTCCAATAGATTCCATACAATTCTTCAGCATAAAAGCCAGTCCTCAGTATTCAGGCAAATAATTATCTTGGATTAAAGAATAAAGAGCTACGGTTGAGATGCTTGAAGAAGCTCCATAAATCACGCTGTATCTTATATAGTGATAAAATTCAGTCGAATTAGAGAAGTTTAAAACACAAGCTCCAACGGCGAAACTTGATATAAGAAACGAAACTTTCCTATTAAATTCGCTACCAATTCCCATGGAAGATAGAAATTTCCCCATTAGGCTGTAAAATCTCATAACAGCCAAAATCCCAATTTTTTGAGAATGGCTTGGGGCTAATATTAACTCAGGAATAAATAGTCCAAAGCCTATAAAGCTTGAGAAGGTTAAAACAGTCACTATTGACAGTTTAAAAGTCGCTGACGATAAAGGTGGCATAAAAAAGTCTCCTAACTTCCCCCCCATCCTTGATCGAACGATTGACTGTAAAAATTCCTAAAAATTGGGGAAATTAACCCCCATCCTTGATCGAACGATTTTCATATCATGCAAATTTTTATATATATAAAAAATATTAGTTATCAAAAGCTTTGGAAGATGTGCCTAATGAAGTTGTTTTCAGAGCTTTGAGACGACAGAAAGCTGCGAAATCAACCATCCGAAGTGATTTAGACATCAACATAGGCTTAAAAGCTCAATAATCTAATAAAATAGAGATTCTTTAAAATTTTAAAAAAATATTTAATTTAAATTAAAATTTATACAGTTTAAAAGGGTAACTAATAAATCAAAATATATTAAAAATTGGTATTTTTATGAAATTAATTCAATTTTTTGCTGTAAAAATAATTATTAAATACTCTTAACCCTCTTATTTAAAAGTAAATATAAAAAAAATCTATATATATCTTTTTTTCATTTTATATATAAAATTTTTTTCCCAAAAAAATTTTTTTTAACCCCCATCCTTGATCGAACGATGGTGAGTCGTTCGATCAAGGATGGGGGGGGAGTAAGCTGCATTGAATTGGAGCTGAGTGGTTTTCGAATTCATTTAAATCGACATTAAAGTCTTTTATTTCATTTTCTACAGCAATCTAATATATTTTTTACTGTTTTTAAAGCATTTTTAAGCTCTTCATTTTTGCCTTGACGATACAGCAATAAAGGCCCGTCAACTAATGAGGACCGAAGATACATAAAAATGCAGTGAATGATTATTAAGAAAAACACTATGACTTTTCAATAAGGAAAAATATCAATTTTGTAGTATGCTAAAACAAATACCCCACTGTAAATAAAAATATTAATAAAATCAATTCCAACGGATATTCATTTGTAATGGGATCTTCCTATTATTGGAGAACTGTCACAAAGAATGTGAAAATTAAACGTAAAATCGCCTCCTAGTCCGATTCCTATTACAATCATTGATATGTAAATTTCTAAAATTGATGAGGCAAATAAGAGGATTATCAATCCGAATAATAGTAGATACCCGAAATTTTTATAAATATCAATATGGCTTATTTTCTGAAGGTTCCTTACAAAATAGCTTGATGTCAATATAGCACTTAAGCTCATTATACATGCTGAAATAGATTTTTCTGTGTTTAATAATGCTTTAAAATTAATATCTATAGTTGGTAATAGCATTAATATTCCGATAATCAGTGCTTCAGATTCTAATGCACAAAGGAGTGCTTTTCTTTGATAATTTCCCCAGCCTATTTTTGTCAGATAATTTCCAGCTGTGTTTTCCATTTTTCGAATTTATTATCATTTTGTTTTAAATTAGATAAATTTCCATTGCTATTATTAAATAAACCAAAAAATATATTGAAATTGTGTTTTAATTTATAAAATAGGCTTCTACTAATTAATAAATAGTCAATTGTATTTATTACAGAGATTTCTCAATAAAAGACTAAATTATTGTTTAATTAATACTAATTAGTCTTCTTTTCATTAGGTATTGCTTTTAAGGTTAGCCCAATTAGCCCCGTCATCCCCAATAATATTGAATTTCCAATAATTACATAAAGCCCACCCAAATAATCCAAAGCAATTCCTGAAGTCAACGATCCGATCATATTCCCAGCAGTCCCCATCGACCCCATCACACTGAACGCAGGCCCACTATTTTTTAGGGGAAATTGGTCTTGGACTAAAGAATAAAGTCCATGTATCCCAATACTTGATGCAATCCCATAAAGCACGCTGCTACACAAATTGGAATTAAATTCCTTTGCATAAGCAAAGCTTAGGATTACCAAACCCATTGAGAAATAGCTTAAAATTACCAATGCTTTTCTAAATGTTTTGCTAAAAGTAAAAACTTCAGTTAAAACCTTTAAAAGCAGCCCACAAATTTCAATGACCGCTAAACAAGTGAAAATTTCTGTTTTACTGCTTGATATAATAAGACTTGGCATAAACATGACTAAGCCTTCTATAGCAAAAAAGGCGCAGAAGAACATTTGCATTAGTTTAAAAGTAGAGGACGATAAAGGGTCCTTAAAGAGTTCTCCAAATGTATCGCACCAATCTATTTGTTTATTTTCAAATGCGACTGATTCTTCGATATTAGTGTCTTTGAGCCCATTTTCAATTACAATCTATTTATATGGCGATATATATTATATTGATTTTATGTTTTTTAAATTTTTAAAAAGCCTGCATTAATAAAAAATATAATAAGTTACAGTTTTGATTGACTTTTTAAACTCTTCTTTTTTCCCTTGTAGGTACAAATAAAGCGGCCCTTCTACCAAGCTAAGTCTTACTAAAGAAAAACCTATATGTATCAGCAATAGTGCCAAAACAATGATTTTCCAATTTTGGACTAATCCATATATTTCGAGTCCCAAAACTGCCACATATATAGCAGTCACAAGTATGTTTATGCCAAAAGGAACCCAATTAAAGCATTTTCTATCTTGAATTGGTATGCTTTCGTATAAGACACAGTAGTTGATAGCCATATCAGCGCCTCCAGCAGCTCCAATTGGGATCATTGACAGTAAAACATATAAATAACTTGAGGAGCTTACAAGGCTCAACAGTCCAAAGACCATTAGCCAGCCTCCCCAGTTCTTAAAAACTGAGACATGACTTACTGTTGCGATATTTTTCCCAAAATAGTTTGACGCAATAAGGGCACAGAAATGAACCAAAAACCCAAGAAGCCCTTTAAAAGTATAGCTGTAGTCGTTGAACTGGAGAGCTATGACTGGGAGTAGCATAGCTACCCCAATGAACATAGCTTCCGATTCGCTGCAGCATAGGAAGACTTTTCTTTGGTATTTTCCCCAACCAATTTTATTTAGACAGATTTCAGCTTGATTAATCATCTTTATTATTAGATTGGTAGGATTTCTTGATTTTATTGCTAAAATTTAGGGTGATTTTTGATTTAAAATGGAAATCTAAAGGACAAGTCTAGAAGGCTGAAAATTAAAATAAGTTAAATTAGTGCTTTAGTGACAGTATAAGTTTCTTTATCGTTAAGAAGGCTAATTCTTTAATATTATTAAATAGAGAAAGATAATGAAGCATATAGCATGATAGTTAAAAATTTGCTTATTTTTATATAAGTAAAAATGAGAATAATTTTACCTTTTTATGTTTATATAAACGAAAATTCCGCTAGTAGCGAATTAAAGCAGCCTATTATTTGTGCTCAAAAAAAGATTTTGAAGTCATATTTCAAGGAAAGCTTTATAATTAATTACAAAAACACAAACTTTAATGAGCTTTTTAGGATCATTAAACTATCTTCGGTTTTTTGTCTGTGTTGCCTTTATATAAACTCCTCTATATATTATTGTTTTGATAATTCCATAATATAAGTTTCTTTATGCTGGATTCTAGAAAATATTTAATGAGTATTTATCAAGAAGCAGCCTTATAAAATGCCGATTAAACTCTAAATATCTATTTTGGTCTAAATCAAATTATAATGCACTACATCTATATAATTATCAAAAAATTATACTGATAATGAGGGTAAATGTGACGTTTTACATTTATATAAACGAAAATTCCAACAGTGAGGAGATAAAACAAGCTATTCTTGGTGCTTTTAAGCAAAATTTCGACATAATATCTAAAGGGAAAAAAATTAAACCAGATCAAGAATTCAATAAAATTAATGCATCAACAGATCCAAAATTATTTTTACTATTCAGCAAATATAAAACAAATAAAGCCGATTCTATCATTTCTGCCCCAAAGGTAGTCAAAAGTTCTATTCCTCAAGCTGAAAAAACAGAATCTTCAAATCCAGCGAATAGCTATATAAGCCCTTTTATGATAATAGAAAAATCTGCTACATCAAAAGAGGAAGACCACCAAGAATCAGAAAAGATAGAAGCTGATCAAAATTATAATAAATCCCCCTCAGAGATAGCTTCAAGTGAGGGCAATCAAGAATTAAAAATTGCTGAAATTGAGAAAGGAGACCTAAACCAATCAAGAGACCCATTATTTCCAGGCAGTGATCTTACGATAAAACAAGTTGCTGATAATTGGTTTAGCATGATGGCAAGTGATGAAGCAAACATAGCAACTATTTTGCAAATTGGAAAAGATCCTAACTACTATGACGAATTTGCTAAGCAAGTTCTGCTCCAGAACCCAGATTCAGAATTTTTTTTTAAAATTTGCAAATCTGACATCATAAAATTGTGCCAAGAATGGATAGTTAAGTCTTAAGAAGCTGAAGAAAATAGGCAAGGTTTTGACAGAAAAACTGATGATGAATGCTATAAAATAATCGATAAATTTTTAAGCGAAGGACAAAACGGCAAAGCCTTGGATTTATGCAATGAATATATTAAAATAAAGCCAAAAGATGGATTTTTACACTCGCTTAAAGTAATTGCATTGATTGGTTTAGGTAGAAATGAGGAGGCATTTGATGCTTATAGTGAAGCCATAAAAACTAAGGCATCTCCAACTAATAGATTTTCCTGGAGAGGGTACATTCTAAATCTAATTGGAAAGAAAATTGAAGCTTTATCCATCGTTAATGAAGGCATAGCTACATATCCTAATGAAGTGAATCTCTTAGTTTTAAAGGGCCAAATTCTTTATGAACTAGATAAAAAAGAAGTAGCTATCAGATGATTTATTTCTGCTTTTAAAATTGATGGAAAAGCGGCTATAAATTTCAAGAAAACTTTTTCTGATGCAAATAAAATATTTAAGGATCAATTTCCAGGATTTTCAATTAAAAAAGGCTTAAAATGCAATATTTGTAACTTAAAATTTACTGACAATGATACCCAATATTTGTGTTTATATTGCGAACCAAACCATTACCACTGTGATAATTGCGAAAAAAATATTAAACACAATGCAAAAGGATCAGGAAAATTTGCCCACTCGCATTCTACATTTTTGATCTCTCCAAATGCAAGACAGTTAAATAAGCTAAAGTTCGGGGCTTCTAATTATGAAAATATAGAGTATTCGTCTGACCAAGAAGATAAAAATCATACTTGTACATGTGACAACTCTGATTTTGGGCATTGTGATGGAAAAGTTACTGGAAATCGCTACAAATGTGCCCATTGCATTGATTTCGATTTATGTGAAGGATGTCAAAATCAGTTTCTTGATGGTGAAACATTGACTACAGACTGTCTAAAAAAATTGGGTCATAAGATTTGGCATGTTATGATTAAAATGAAGATCCCTTAAGCCTAACATTAATTCTATAAAAAATGTATTATTAACAAATTTGTTGTTTTGCAGATAAGCTGACTCTGGATAAATAGGGCCAAGATTTATGGTATTTTTATAAAATAATTGACATAATAAATAAGTGAGACATGACACTTTGCACCTATAGGTGTTGATTGTGGGATCTTTGTCTATAGTTTGGAGATACCTGCCGAAAAGAGAAATTTTATGGTTTTTCTGTTCCTATTTATACTTGACAAGTTGTATGGTGCACATTACAGCGTCTGCACTTAACTTGTCATCAAAAGTCATAAATAAAAATTAAAAATATGATGAATTATCAGTAGCTTATAGGCCATTTATTAATATTTTAAATTGCATAAAAACTAAAATTTATTAAAAAATTCCATAAAAATCATATTTTTCAGATCCCCCTTATATAATAAAATGACAGAAGAATTCCAAGCACCCGAAGCTCCAAATGCTGACCCTCAATCTGGAGAATACGAAGATTCAGCTCCACAGCCAGAAACTCTTGACCCTTATCACTCCGAAAACCAGCCAATTGACGTTTCCTACAAAGATATAAGTCTCCGCTTGCACACCAAAGAAGACTATTACCAATTTTTCAATCATATAAACCAAAGGCTTCTCCCCGAAATCAACAACGTCAACCAAGACTATTTACGTCAGCTTTTTACTGGAGAAAAACGAGCCTTAAGACTTCTCGACGCCAAAGATTACTATTTCCCCAAAACCTTTTACAAACAAGACCCTCTGTCCCCTCCCAGTCTCTATAAAATGTGCATCGCCAGTGAAGCAATTTCTGTATTTTTACCAAACCAATGCAAAGACGTGAATTTTATGATAAAACTTCTAGCAACCCTCGATTATGATAAAGTCCGAGAAATTGATTTAAGTATCCAAAGATTTCTACTATCAAATAAAGCGACAGCTGGTGAGCTGAAATATTTGAACATTACTAACTAACTAATTTTTGTTGAAAAATGGAAAATTTAAATCAAATATAATGAAATTTTCTTAATTTTTGTTTCTATAGCAGAGATATTATAGGAAGTTTGCAGTTTGTGTTTAATAAATGGCTAACAGGAGATTTTCTTATATAGGACCTGAATCTGTAAAGTTCGATGGGCTTGTCGAGTCAACAAAAGCATGACAAGCCTTAAGTTCTGACCCAAACCAATCAGTAATGACTTGGTCAGATTTTGTGAAAATTTGTACCTCAGAAATCAATCAGTTGAATAATAAAAAGGCAAAAGTTCCTCCCAAGCTGGTGCAGCAGCTGATTTCTACGCTTTCAATAATATCAGACACAATGCTTGCTCAAGCAGAGTCCTTCACAAAGGCTGATTCTGCCAATATTTTGACTGAGCTTTCTGATCAATTGATTCCTCTTTTTCAATTACTGAAATTTTTGGTATTCAAAAAAGAGATTAAGCTAAAGAAAAGAGAAGCGTCATTGATAATTGATTTTTGTAAAAAAATCAAGAACTTATTTTGGGAGGATCTCGAGCCAGAATCTATCAATGAGCTGATAAATATAATTAAACTGCAAATTGAAATATTATGTATTGCCAAAAGTTATTGAAAAAAGACGAGTACGCAGCTGCACTCGACGTTTAATTTCTTTTTTCTATTGCTGAGTGATTTTATAGCTAGTCAAAAATTGAGGACTTTAGGGCTTTTTCCATATGAGATTGATAAAACTACAAGGAAAATTATGAAGGATAAATGTTTCTCTTATCATTTAGATTTATTGACATTTGTGCTTTTTACGATAAGCAGTTATTATGAAATAAATGCGCCGTTTTTTGCAGTGGATGAATTTAGCACCCTGGTGCCAATTTTATTTAATTATATTTTGCATATAGATGACTTTAAAAAATGCAAAAATTCTTTATCATCAGAGCTGGCTCTACAGAAAGCTTTATTTTCTATAGAAATTTTATCAGCTTGCTCACATATTTCTAAAATAGACCATGGGAAAATAGTGATTGAGAATGAAGAAAAGCTTAAAGAGACCTTCTTTTATTTTGTTTTAAATTATATGAAAAACTTTTTTTCAGCTAATTCCCAGTCATTTGAAAATGAAAAAGGCTATTTAGGATCATTATACAGATCTTTATTTGAGCTTATCAGAAATTCAATAGATTCTTCAGAAATAACATCGAATAGCATAATAAGTAGCTGCTTAGAAGGTCTCCCTATAGTTTTATTTTCTCTGTACTGGCAAACAGTAAGGCTTATATAGGACATTGCGATCGAAATGAAAAATCACCCTCCTCAGCTACAAACTTATACCCTCCAGTTTTTAAAAAAATACCTAGAAAATTTAGGCATCAGCAAGTTTCAGTCAAAATTATTGCTAATTAAAGATTTTGGGCTTGTCAGCTTGATTTTTTCAAAACCTTTTTTCCAGATTGAATACCCAATTAATGATGATACTATTAAGCTAAGTGAAGCTGCTTCTCAAAGCTGAAATGGGCTGTGGAATGACTTGATTGGGAACCCAATGAACTTAGAATGGATTTCTCAGTCTATTGTAAGCCACATGAGGCAAAATCAAGACGATGTAGAGTATATTATTCATATGAATAGCTGGATCCAAGGGCAATTTTTAGAAAAAGGGAAAGAAAAATTCATGGAAATCGGCATAAAAAATGGGATTATTGAACAAATCCTCAGCATTGTCATCAGTTTAAGCTCGAAGCAAGATTCTTATGACCAAATGACTGTATTATTCTGTATATTGAAATTAATATTGAATATAATAATATCGCTAAGCACGTATGTTCTCTCCGAGAAATACGCTTGCTTATAAAGAATTGCCAATAAGGAACAATTTTTGGTTTGCCATTTTTAAATTTGATTAGTCAAAAAATACCTCCTAAAATTTGTTAAGCCAGCTATTGTCTGGCTAGACAAAAAATACTCGTTAGTTGGTTATTCTCCATGATAGGTATATTCCTCCTCTGCGGATTTTATCATTATGAGGCTCAATTTTCAAGAGAACATTTATCCATAATCTAGTATGAATTGCCGCATAGGTTATGATAATCAGCCCAGAGAAAAAAGGAGGCATTTGGCTTCGCTGCTTTGCATGCCGAGAAGGGTGACCCTTTGGCAGAGCACGCACTAAAGCCAATTTAAGAGCAAGGGTGACGATGAAGTCTTTCTGGTCATTTTTGTGTGTCCTCTTGAATGCTTGCTTGGCAAGATTGCTGCTGTCATCATCAGTTGGGAGTTAAAAGGGTCCCTGCAGAAGAGAATACCATTTTAAAAATCTGAATAATTAAGACTAATATTAAGAAATTAATACTAGAAAAATACTACCAAGAAGACCTTCCTGGTGGAGACACTTTAATAGATTTGATGCTGCAGGACAAATTATTGAAAAATTCCAGCACTGTTGATATATGCGCTTCCTTTATATCAAGGGTTCTAAAATTTGACAGTGAAAAAGCTTATGAAAGGTTTGAATGGTATCTAAACGCTGCCACTGATATTGACGTGCTACTTCAGCTTCTTACGATCCTCCAAGAAGTGCTAAAAGACCTAGAAGACCCAGAAGTCAAAAGACGTCAAGCCTGTTTTACTAAATCAAATGCCATAAGGGTGCTAAAAATCAAGCTTATTAATGACTACTCAAAAGAACCAGCTGAAAAAGTATCAGACTTATGAGGAAAAACCTTTGAGTGTATACGATTCCTTCTATATAAAAATCCAGAAAGCAAAAAAGCAATTAAGGAGTTTGATTTTGACTTTATCACAAATACAGTAATGAGGAGTGCATATGATGGAGTGAGGAAAGAAATTTGTTTAAAATCAATAGAAAGCTTATTTTGTATATTACTGGATACCAAAATTCATGGAAGAAAATCAGGGCTACATATAAAAACACCTGAAGTGATTCCATTGATTATTGAGCTTTTGTTTGATATTGATTATAGTAATGACTCGGCAAGGATAATGGATGACAATATTGAATTTATCATTCAATATGATGCAGATAGAGCTCATTTGGCAGCTAGGAGGACTATTGATATAATTCTGTATACTCTTGAGAAAAATTCAGAAAATTCCAATTTAAATTATATTGAAGATGTCCTTTCTATCTTTCCTTATAAAAATATAAGCAAGATTTTAAATAAAATGATTTTTTTTATAAAAAAATATAATAGGGGGTTAAGATTATTTGTCACCATATAACACCACAAGAATTAAGAAGGATCATAAATATTGTGCAGTCTTCTAAAAATTTTCAAGAAAAAAAATTAATGATATATAGAAGCTTATATAGAAGCATAGAACACGCATTTTCGAGAATAAGCCAAACTGGAGAAAACCGCTTAGGCTTATCACCAACCAGGTACTTTTATTTTCGCGACCCTGAAAGTATGCTGGCTTGTAAAAATGACGAAAAATTGTCATTTCTCCCTAGAAAAGAATTTTCTTTATTTGTGTGGCTATTCCCTGACAGTATAGAAAATAGTTCTTGCCTTTTTGAATTTTTTGACAGGCATGGGAATAAGCTGTCATTTATGATGAAGCACCAAGGAATTTTGCACCTCAAAAATGGGGCAAGATTCAAAGCCTGAAGCAATAAGCGCGTCATTGAAAACCAATGAAATTTAGTTGGATTTACTATAAGACAGGGTGCTAAATGCGATTTTATTATTAATAATAGTTTTTGCATTGAAGGATTTGAAGGAAAAGTCTCATATCCAACTGAATATTTGAATAAATTTTTGTGTGGGAATAATAAAAATTCAAAAAAACCGTTTAATGGAAAAATGAGCACTATTTATATTGTAAATAAGCTATTACAAGAAAAACACGTTTTACAGATCTATAGCTTTTCTTTCCAATATAAACTTGGCTTTAATCTTGAAGCGATATCTACTTCAGAGAATTTTGATGGAAATTCTCTTGTAATAAAAGAAATTTGGCAGTCCTTGTGGCTCAAATGAGATCCCCGCTCATATAACCCTGAATTTTCTCCAACAAATAAATTAATTATAGAAGAAAGATGTGAGAGATTTAATGGCGTGACTATCTTAGAAGCAATAACTGCAAATGGAGGGTTAAATATTTTTTTGCCTTTAATTAAAGAATGCTCAAACTCAGAAGAAGTCATTTTGATTATAAATATGATTGGCGTCATATGCCAAACACAAACCCTTGACAGTTTAATTACTGCAGAATTTTTAGATTTATTAGGAATCATGATGGAGGATATCATAAATAATCCTTCTGAAGACCTTTTAGAAGCAGTAAAACTTATTATTAAAAATCTTGACTGAAATGAAGCATACCAAATCCAGGCAATAAAAAGCTTGCTTTTAGGGAAACTTTGGAATAAACTTTCCCAAGACCATCAAGAAAAATACATTTCAGCTCTATCAATGTACATTCCAAAATATTTTAGATGTAATTTAAAAACAATTGTTCCCATTTATGACCATATTTCCAGACTGGAGATCTCCCCACAATACAGAGAGAATTTTTCTGAGAAATGCAAAGAAATCTTATCAATGCACTTGCCTAACGAAATCGGAGCTGAACATATAGACGGTCTTTTTGGTCTAATTTTTAATATGAAAAAGGACGAAAAATGGGATTTTTTATGCAATTTATTAATTATCCTCAACGACAAAAAAATATCAAGAGACTGTCTGATCGAGACCTGCAATTTGATGCTTTACATTATGAGCGACGTCAAAGTAATTGCTATCAAATTCCGAGCTTTCAGCGTTTTCCTCAGATGCATTGAAAGCTTGGATCTTCGCATTATAAATAGCCTCACAACCCAGCTGAATGAAGCCCTAGAAAAAGAAGACATCGAGAGCTTTAAAAAAGATTTCTACTGGGTCTGGTTTATCCCTAGATTCCGTTATGAGCTGCGGGAAAAGCTAGCTTCTACCTTTGAAGGGCTTAAAACAAGTGATATCCCTGCTTCTATACTTGACATAAATTCTAATCATGACTGAGAAAAAATGATTTATGAAGCCCTGGAATGTGATATGGGGACTTATATACAATTGATGCTGGGCTTTAACAAATTTTATTCACTGGACATGCTCGCTGTGATTTTTATAGCAGAGACTATTGAATTAGTTAAAAAAACTGATGACAAAATGGCCTTGGAGTTTTTAAAAGCATTTATTGAGAGTGTGCAGGCGTGGAATATTATAAAACACCTGGAAAATTACAGGTACTTTAAAGAACAAATTAATTTGGAGAATTTGGAGGTAGGGAAAATAGCAGAAATTGAAAATTTAGCGGCTTGAAAAAATCCAAGCCAAGAAAATTATCAAGCTGCGTGCATTGAAATTTCAAATTTAATAAAAAACTCTTTGGAATCCCAAGAAAAGTTTATTTTTCTCATAAATTCTTCAGAATTGCTTAATGGAATTAGCTTTTTGCTGCTTGTATTGATGGGGAATAAATATAGCTCAATTAAGCATCAAAGTGTTGACTCTCCTACTAGACAAGAAAAAAGAGGCCTCAAAGACTTCATTAAGGAAGCAGAAGATATACAGAAAGAACTGAGAAAGCAGCAGGCAATTATTGAAAAATATTTTGAAAGAAATAAACTACTCTTGAAAAAAAAGTATCAAAAATTCACCAAAAAAATCCAAGAAACCTCAGGCTCCAAGAAAGTATATAAAATTCGCTCCAATTTTGATAAAATGGGTAGGATGCCATTTTTAAGCACAGTAAAAGAAAAGCCGCAAGATTCTTCAGCTTTAAATAGCGCCTTTCAGACTTTTTCAAATCGTTTTTCAATGCAAATTTCTGAGCTTGTCCGCTCGTATTCTATTTTATTAAAAGAAGACACTGAACGCCTAATAAAAGCAACTTCAGACGACACCTCATATGCCCCTAGCATTGCTGAAACAGAAGAAACTGAAGAAATTTTTAATGAAATTTCTGACGAAGATTGGGATATTTTAGAAGAGGACAATAACACCCCATCAGTTAATTTTGACTGCGAAAGGATAAAAATTGCAGGAAGCTACTGAGGAAATCTTGAAATTTCGAGCGCATGGCTACTGTTTTCTAGTAAGGGAGAGCTGAAACCGAATAATGAAGAATATTTTGGGTCTGCATTGGACCATACAAGAAGGAAAAAAAAATGCAAAAAAATTTGGAGGGTTGATGAAATTGCAGAAGTCTTGCCAAGACGATTTATTCATAGGCACACAGCGATTGAAGTGTTTTTTAAGTCGGGAAAATCGTGCTTGTTTAATCTTTTTAGTGCAGAAAATAGAAATAGCTGCTTACAAGAAATGAAAATTTGAGATAAACATAATGTGCATGTCGTTGAAAAAATAGACCAGGAATATGTATAGGCATTTCGCCTATATTGCCCGATATGGGCTGAAAGTTGAGAGCACTTCCTCTCAAGTTGGTCAAACAAACAGAGAGTTTAGGGAGTTTCCCTCTCCTGTTGGTTTGGCTAAACCAACTTGAGAGAAAGCGCTCTAAACTTTCGGCCCATATCGGGCAATATAGGCGAAATGCCTATATGCTCTATTGAATAGTCTTGGCTTTATTAATTTGAATTAATTTTTATAGAAAAAATATTTATTGTTATATTTATAGACCATTCAAGCATAAAAATATATAAAATACACCAAAGCTTGGAAAAACGGGAAACTAGCCTTCTTATCTACAAAAGAGACAACCATCGGATAAATCCCTGTATTTTTTTTAAAAAAATCTGTGTAGTGAGCGAAGATTTTTTTTAAATAAATAATTTAATAAAAAATATTTTGAGATATTAGTTATAATTATTATAATGAAATCTCTAGATAACTTGATATCTTAAACAGCTTGCATTCTAAAGCATAAAGTTAATAATTTAATTCCAATTTTAAGAATTAGAATTTTTTAATTTTTGAAAAAATAAAAATTATATGAGTTTTTAAAATAAAAATTAACCCTTCATTTAGCGAACAAAATTTCTGCTTATTCAGAGAGGGGCAGGAATAAGCAATTTCGAATACTTAATGATCCTAAACAAGCTCGCAAGCAGGTCTTTTAACGACATAAACCAATACCCCGTATTTCCATGAATAATCAAAGAATTTTCCACAAGTGAGCTATTCCTCAATCACAAAGAAATTTACCGAGACCTGCGATTCCCAATCGGTGCCCAAGATGACAACACCCGCAAAGAAGTTTCAGAAAAATACAAAATGTGGCAAAGTGAAGAAATAATGCCTTTTCACTATGGTTCTCATTATTCTAATGCAGGGGTGGTTTTTTATTATTTAGTTCGGCTTCATCCCTTTACAGAAGGTGCCAAAGAGCTACAGGGCGGGAAATTTGACATTGCAGACCGTCTTTTCCACTCCATAGAAATATCATGGGACTGTGCGCAGTCTCCATCAGGAGATGTCAAAGAGCTTATCCCTGAGATGTTTTACTTGCCTGAAATGCTACTTAATGTCAATAATCTTGATTTAGGGACCAGACAATGTGGAAAAGGAGAAATTTCCCATGTGGAGCTACCATTGTGAGCAAAAACTGGGGCAAGAACTCGTTCAGGGGTAGAAAACTTAGATTATTATTATGCGGTTAATTTTATTAGAAAGCACCGAAAAGCTTTAGAGTCAGATTTTGTCAGTGAAAACTTGCACAATTGGATTGACTTAATTTTTGGCTACAAGCAGCAAGGCCCAGCTGCTGAGTCTGCTTTAAATATATTTTTCTATTCCACTTATGAAGAAAATATGCAAGTTTTTAAAGAAAAAAACCAAAGCTTCTTACAGTCCACAATACAACAAGTAGTCCATTTCGGCCAAACTCCTGTGCAGCTTTTTAAGCTGCACCATCCTCAAAAAGATATACACAAGCGGCAGAGGACAATTTTTCAACAAAAAATCACTGAAAAAACAGACAATCAAGGGACAAGGACCAGAAAAATTTTTGGGAAAATTTTTGCGCTTTTTACTACAAGTTCTTGGCTTATTGGGGTAAAGTCCTCTGGCAATAATTCTTTATCAGGTTTTCGGCTCAGTTTTAAAAGAGAACTAGGAGAAATGAAATTAGACTCTACAAGCTACCAGGAATTTATACTAGAAGCTACAACAGAATTTGGCCTAGAAAACTGGGTCGAAGAGTCCTTATGGAAACATACATTTAATAATGAAGATCCCAGGATAATTCTTGACAAAAATCCTAACCAGTATTGTTTATTAGGAGAAAAATACATAGTTTCAGGATTCCATATAGAAAATTCCTTTAAAGTCCACAATTTAAAAGGAATTTTAATCCAATCAATTCACCATCATGCAGGGCTTGTCACTTGTGTAGCAAGTATCGACGATTTGTTGTTCACTGGCAGCTTAGACGCTTCTATATGTTTATGGCTCCATATAGGGGAAAAACAAAAAATAATCAAACCAAGACGGATTTATTTAGGCCACAGTTCCGTAATAAGGCAAATTTCAGCCTCCCCTAGCTACCAAGTTTTAGTGTCCTTATCTTCTAATGGACTAATCTTAATGCACGATATCAGGTCTGGGGACTGCTTAAAATCCTTCCCACAAGTATCCCAGTCATTGCCAAGGGCTGTTGCTATAAGTGAGCTTGGGATTATTGCAGCCGCAATCAGTGAAGAAAATTTAATTGTGGTTTATTCATTGAATGGGGAAGTAATAAGATGTCTGGAGGTAAAAAGGGACTTAATTTGGTGTATACAATTTGACGCGTCTGGGGAATTTTTGATTTCTGGGGGAACTGAAAGTATAGGATTCGTAGGAGTTTTTGATGAGGATAAAAAGGTGTATAGAGAAGTCCAGTCGACAGTTATGGCTATTTGTTTGCCGAAGGGGCAGGAGTTTATTATATATGCCATGAATAAAGAAGAAGCTCAACTTTGTATTTTTGATTTGACACCAAAGCAGAAAAGACACACTATGCCGCCACATATGGTCCATTCTTAATAAAAATTAATGAATTTTTAGAAAAATAAATATGATATGGAATAGAATAGATTAGTGGCTTGCTTTCGTACCCTTTACCTTCTATTTTTTATGAAATAATCAATGGTATTATTCTGCTTAATATTAATTTACTATTATCTTAAAACTCATTATAATGAAATAACAGAAGGACAAAAAAATAAAACTAATAGAAATAACGGGCATCACGACTGACTCTGCCTTTTTCGCAAATCTGACGCTATTTTTTCAGCAGACTGCTCTCTTTCTCCATTATATATAAAAAATCCCTCATCCTATAATTAAAATCCAAGTAATTAGCTTACGATCTTAAACTCCGTCAATATTTCTTGTACCTCTTCATCCCTCAGTGTCTTATAAACCACTTTTCCATTTTGCCTTGTCAGTACAATGATTTCTAGCTTATCTGGCGTTGGCGATGTCGTGTCCATTGACTTTGTAATCACTTTTGCTACCAATCCTAGTGACTGCCTCAAGGTGAAATTTTCTTCGTAATCTTGCTTTAAAATCCCTGACGCTGACTGATTATTTGCCCCAATCGCAATGGCTTTCCAGCCTAAATAGTTTCCACTAGGATCAGAACAATATAATTGGAAGCCATAAATAGGGTCCCAGCCTGCATATAAGAAGGAGACCCCAAATGGTCTGAGCCCACCGTGCTGGGTGTAGCCTTGTTTTGAGTTACAAAGCTGTCTGACGAGCTGTTCTACAGGCATAAGCTCATGATAGGTATATTGATATTGTTGACTGATGATCCTAGCATGATTTATGAGGATGTTGGCGTCTGCTGTAAGTCCTGCGGCTGCACATACGACGTGTTCGTCAATTTGGTACATTTTTTCGCTATGTTTGGACCTTTCTAAAAGCTTGGAGGTCTGTTTTCGTTCTGCGCCGATGACGATGCCTTCAGAACAGAGGACGCCAACTGTAGATCCTGCGTTGTTGATGGCTTCCATTGCGTATTCCACTTGCATGAGACGGCCTTCAGGGGTGAAGGTGGTCGTTTTGGAGTCATATCGCCTGGACTATGTAAGAATTACCATTTCTAATAAATATTTAGAGGAAAGTTAGGTTTAATTAAATTATTATAATTCTGGGGTTTTTGTGTGTCTGCGTTCACAAATCGCTGTATCAGGCTTTACTCGTAGAAACGAATAACGGGGCGTTGAAGAGGTTGTGGGCCTCTTTTGAGGCGAGATCTGTCGAACCACATAGCTTCGATCCAAAATGCTCGCGTCCGTCGTTCCCTCAGCCTTTATTATCAATTTCGATTTTTTTTCTTGTCGAGGTGTTTTTGGCGAATTTTTCCTTACCAAGGACTTTTGAGTCTCTGACAAAGGACTCGAATTCTGCACCTCATCAACGTAATCTTTAAGCTTTTCATGGTATTGCATTCTTAGCCTCGGACTTTGTAGAACAATTTTTGCGTTTTTTAACTCCCCTTTTAGGATTTCTACATGGTCTTTGAATCTTTCTAATAAAATGTCTCTCAGCTCGATTTCTTTTTTACTTTCAAATCTAATATTTTCAAGCCTGTTTATAGGTTACTCTTTGTTTTTTGTTTTAATATACTCTTGATATTCTAAATTCTCCTCCGCGAATGAGTAAAGCCATTGAAGCCACCCTAGGTGAGCCAGCAAAAAGTTTTTTGTATAAGTGATATATAATGAAATCTCTCGCTTATTCTGTTTAATTTTAAACAGACTGCACTTTAAAACAAAATTTTACTTTCCAATTGAGATTTTTTAAATTTTCTAGAAAAAGAATTTACTATGCATTTTTATATTAAAAAACTGATCAGATCAAAAATTTTTTTGTTGCTTATAGAGGGAGTAAATTAAATTAAAAATGTTAAACTTGCCAGAAGTGGGCAACTCAATATAGCTCATACCCCTTTTATAGATTTCTTTATCGAGCAAAAATGTACTGGATTATTGAACGACCAAGAGAGACTCTATTAAAGGAACGAGCTGGATATCTATATCAGGAAGTGCTAAAAAGAGACATGTCAAAAAATGATGAAAAGTCTGAAAAAAATTGACAAATAAACGCGCCAATTTTTAAAATGGATTTATTATTAAAATAATTTAAAACTTAAGATATTTTAATTTTAGTCAATATTTAATTATGCTAAGTACACATCATATGAGTCGATAAGAACTTTGTATATATTTAAATCACAAGCCACACACTTTGCAAATTATGGTTTTAGTCTTCATAAATAAATTAGCATAAGATAAAGAAATTCTATCGAGCCGGAAAAAATGCACATCGAGTTGCAAGTTTTTGATTTTCGCTTATAAGCCATATTGAATTTTTGCTAAGTACTTCTAATATGAGTCGATAAGAACTTCTTATATATTTAAAATCACAAGCCACGCACTTTGCAAATTATAGCTCTAGTCTTCATATATAAATTAGCATAAAATAAAGAAATTCCATCGAGCCGGAAAAAATGCACATTGAGTTGCAAGTTTTTGATTTTCACAGCTATTATTAAATTTAAGTATATATATATAAATCAAAATATCTAAAGCCTATATATAATGCAATAATATCTTCTGTCTAATTGGTATCTTAAGTTTTAAATTATTTTAATAATAAATCCATTTTAAAAATTGGCGCGTTTATTTGTCAATTTTTTTCAGACTTGTCACCATTTTTTGACATGCCACTTTTTAGCACTTCCTGATATAGATATCCAGCCCGTTCCTTTAATAGAGTCTCTCTTGGTCGTTCAATAATCCAGTACATTTTGCTCGATAAAGAAATCTATAAAGGGGTATGAGCTATAGTCTTTGCCTCATTGGCTCTAAAAGCAGTCTCCATAGACTTCGGAGCTCAAGTCAGGAAATTGAAGGCTGCCCTGCTGATTCCTATCTAAACTTCCTGTCTAAGGGATCAGCTCCCAGGACAGTGCCACCGAATGGTGCCTCTGTGGTCCCGATAAGAAGAAGCATGTTGTAGACAAAACCTGTTTAGCCCATCTGGCAGGACAGGAAAACCTTCAGGGAGAAACAAAACTTCTCTCTTTGTCAATGCTTTCCCGAACCTGAAGACCCGCTCAAAGAGGGATAGAAACCTGTTTTCAGCTTCATCAGGATGGGTCCTACTGCTCCACAGGGAGTGCTCCTAGGAGTCCAATTTCCATCAACGCCATCATTTTATTTCTACAGAGGAAGTAATGTCTTTGCATTTAATTGTGTTTTTAACTCGTTTACTTCTTCTTCATAAGCTCTTATTAGTTCCTTCTTTTCTTGTTCTAGCTTTTTAACTTTTTCGTTGGCTTTTGAAGCATCTTCTTGGTACATTTCACAGACATTTTTCAATGATTTTATCTGTAGCTTCAAACTTTGGACTTCTGCAAGCAAATTTTTGTCTTTTGGCTCAATTATTTCAGGCACTTTTTCTTCTGAGTTTTCCGGCTCAATCGAGAATTTATCAGTTTTCCCTAACTTTATTCTTTGTTCCGTTAATTGTATATAATTATTTTTAAATATGCACATTGACGCATTCATATAAAAATTTACTTTTTTCCACAGCCTAGACTGATAAATTCATCTTAAATCTAGTAAATAAGTATCAGTAAGCATATCAGCCAGATACGTAATAGTATAGTCTCTTTTGGAAATCACCCCTTTGATTTCATAAGCTTCATTCCTCAAACTTGTGATTGTTTTGATATATTCCAACTTTTGCTGAGCCATCGAATCTTCTAAAGCCTTCGTAAAACTCTTCCGGTAAAGCCTAGAAGTGTTAGCGATTTCTTCTTCTTTTGCAAGCCGGATGTTGTCTATTATTGCTTGCTGTTTCGCTTTGTGTCATGACAATAAGTCATTGGGGGAGCTTGGAATAATTGTAATTGTGTCTTTTTCTTCTTCTGATTCTTCGTCAGTTATGTCCTCAGATGAGTCTGAGCAGCGTCTAGAAGTTACTTTACTTATAGGAAATGAAGGAGATAATTTTAACTCTGGGAGCTCGAAATTTGGAAATTCTGTATCAATCTTTGGGGTCCTGTTTACCTGAATTAGAGGGGTTGCTGATCGGTGTGTAGGAGGGTTGTCGTGGTCAATTGGAAGAGTTCGGCTGCGATTTAGTGGAAACATTTTGAATTTATTCTTTTGAGGGTTTTCTATTTAAATATATATTTCTCTCATTTATTAAAACTCTATAATTATTTCTTATATAAAATTCTCAGTTTGAAATATTTTTACTATCAATTATAATTCCGGTTATATTAAATATCAATATTATTGCTTTTTTTCTTCTTCTACAAATGGCACACCATCTAATGTTTCATGGCTTTCCTCCTCACTCCCCACCGGCAAATAAGACCCCCTTTTAGCATCAATCCTTGCTTTTTTTGCTTTAGGATCCTTAGCTGGAATAAAGCTACCTCTCACTGCATCACTTCTTGCTGTCCCAGGCTGCATTTTCGTAGCCTCATTAGGAATATTCCCTAACTCACCCCTCTCCATGATTCTATAAAATCATAAGAAGCCATTCATATGAGCAGCCAAATTTTATAAAAAATATTTGTATACAAATCTCTAGCCAATTATATTTTAAATTGGATTTTTATCTACAATATTAGCAATTAGAATTTTAAAAAAAAATACCAAAAAACCTTGATTAATGCGTTAATTTTTTCTTTTCACAAGGGAGTAAACTGTTAAGCCTAACAGTCCTCCTGTCCTCCAGATCTAAATTATTTAGGCTTGAACTTGGCATTAACGAGCTTATTTCGATAACAATTACAGAAATATCATCAATCATGACGTCTTCGTCTTCACAGATCCCATACCATCTATATCTTGACTCTTCCGCTAATAAGTGTGCAGGAGTTGAGTTTTCCGGCTATATAAAAATTACTGAGACTGGATAAACTGTTTCTTTTCTCACCATTTTGCATGACCTTGACCTGAATTTTTCCACAAAATTGACGACCTCAATATTTTCCATGACATCTCAGACCCCATCACTACCCATAACAATAAATTGGTCTTTTCCAGGGAAAATTTGGAAAAAATGGAAAATTGGGGTAGCGATGACGCCACATTCTTTACCGATCCCGTCACCTATAGACCGGCTCATCGCAAGTCCAGGCAACGTCCCATTCTTTTTTCATACTCTATAAGGCCCTACTTTATTTCCTCTCTCATCAGTAAGTTGTTGCACTTTTCCTCCAGACTGCTGAATCCTTTCCAGTTCTTCTTGATGGTTTGGTTTCTGGTCTACTGTTAAGGCTAATGCATTTAAAACCCTCCCTGGCTCTATAAACCTCTTATATAGGTTATTTTTGTCAATTTTTGCCGGCTGCTTTACTTCTTCATTTTTTGTAGGGACGGTAGCTAAAACTGCTCTGGAGTCTCCAACGGAGGCGACATATAGCCCTGTGGTGTCTATATAAGCTATGACTGCAGTTGTCCCTGATATGGAATAGTCAACTCTGCTATTTGGTTTATTTAAAGCATTATCGCATTCTATGATGATTTTTTTTACAGATTCTTCAGGGTTGTTTTTAAAGTCTGCAATGTTGGCTTGGAAATATTCCTTCATGAATTTGTTGCAGAATTCGACTACTTTTAAGCCTTCACGACCATGGCCGTCAAATAGTGCTGCAAGGATTGAGGATTCTTTTTCGATGAAGAAAAGGTTGTCTTGGCATTCTTTGTCCATCATACCTCTGGGGTCTAGTCCTGGAAGGACACATCCTGATATAAAAAATTTATAAGGGCTTAACTGAATTTCTTGGGAATGCTGAAAGGCAGGGAAAGTTACTTTGAATTCGACCTTTTCATTTTGAATGACTCTGCCTGAGAAGTCTTTTTCTTTGATTTTAATAGAAAGATACTCGGAGTAAGAAATTGAGTCAGTTGTTTCGCTGGGTTTTGAGCAAGAACAATTTCCCATAAATATGGGCGTGGTGAAAATAATCGAAAATAATAAAAATGATTGAGAAATAAGTTATGAGGAAAGGAGGATTTAAGAGAAGAGAAGAAATTATAGGAAGATTGGTGAAAAGAAAAGAAGAAAAATTGGAAATATTATGAAAAATTTGGAGAAAAAAGATATGTTTTATCTAAAATAAGAAGAAGTACTTTGAAAGAGCTTAGGTTAATAATTAAAATCTGAGCCTAAAATAAAATTGGCAAAATTCGAGATAGATGTGACTGGTAAGAAATTACTAATTAAAGAGAAAATTGTATTTTACTTAGGAAAATTAAGGAAAAAACCTATGCAAACCAAACAATAAAAGAAAATTATGATTTTTGAAATATTATTTGCCATCTTAAACAGCTATTAAGCTTTTATTCTATGTTTAGCATCGATTATAATTGTTTGTAGTATATGATATGATTTTTTCCCTCATGTGACATTTCGGACTGTTGATCGAAACTTTTTCCTCTTAGTTGCCCAGAAAAACAGTAAAATTCTATCAAATGTCTCATAAGGAAAAAAAATTCGACTAGCAATACCCGAAATGCCACACGAGGAAAATACTCCGGTCAAAAAGCATGAAGCCGATTATAAAAACAAATCAAACACTCATATTGCCAATTAATTATGGAAGATTATTGACAATATGATTCCAAAATTCCTTTCAAAGCTCTAATACTAATTTTAATAATTATTACCCAAACTTCATCAATTTAAATATCCATTGCTTTCAATCTAACTATTTTAAAACATAAAAGAAGCTTATCTCAATTACCCGAAAAGCTTTAATAATTGTGCTTATGTCTTGGATGAGTCCTCTGCGCAGTTGGGTGTTCCTTATACTCTAAATACACATTGTCATTAAGTTTCCAAATCCTCTTCAGCGTCTCCTTTACTGAATTTTTGACTGACAAGTCTTGGCCACTCCTAATCCACACTGAAAAAATGTCCTCATTTCCCCTCACAGAAACAGCGACTCCGCAGATCTCGTCAGCCACGTCAAATTGTTCCCCGATCATCGTGATCAATAATTCTTCCCAAAACAAGGACGCAGCGCCTTTTTTGATTCTCAAGATCCACCTGGCTCCTTTCTTGTTGGCTTCATCTTCCCACATAGGCCTGATTCCTTCTTGAAAGACGTGGTATTCAGTGTTTAGTGGGACGTCGTCAGGCTTTTTGAGGTGGGAATAATATTGCCAGAATTCTTCAACAGTCCCGAATGAGCCGATTATTTTGATGGAATCGCCATAATCAGTAGCAGTTTTGGTGGAGTCTGAAGCTGTGAACCAGTATGAGTAGCGCTTTTCAAGAGGATTTTGTGGGAGCATAGTAATTATAATAGGTGGAAAAGAAATATGGGCTAAGAATAGGGTTAGAAGGCGATCTATATTTTAAATATTTATTGGATATTTTGAAAAAACTTAAAAAAATTGTTTAAAAAATAATAAAAAAAAAAAAAAAAAATATTTATTAGAAAATTTTTCGTTATAGTCCAGAAAATTAAATAGAGGTAATTAATAATAAAATGAAATATTTAATAAAGAAAAGTATATATCAAACAGTAATTTAAGGTATCATGTCTTTTCAAAGAAAACTAAATACTCTAGCATTACATAAAGCTCTGAAAGAAAAATGCAAAGTTGTGGGGTGTAAAAAACCAAAAAGAGTCAGCGGGCACTGCAAAACTCATGAAGTTATGTCATTTTTAGACCACCTCAGAAAAAACTTTAAAAAGCTGTTTGGGAACTTAGACGCAGGACTTGAAGCATTAAAAAAAGAATCTGGCCCTGAACTGACCTCAAAAGACCTTTGCTCTTTTCTAAATTTCCTTATGATTTCGTATTCTAACGAGCACGTGGTCAGTCTTTTTGAAACATTAGGGAAGAAAAGCTATAAAAATCTGAATTTTGTGATTGATTTCAAAAAACTCAAAAATCATATGGAAAAATCAAGGCAGAAATACTGGATGTTGGATGAAGTCAGTGAAAAATACTCCAGCTATAAAGAGAGCTTACAAACGCTTATCAAAGAAGCTGACAATGAAAGATCTGATGATTCTAATCTATTTAATGAAAGAAAGCGAAATTTTCCAATAGAAATATCTAAAAGATCTTTCCTCAGCGAAAAAAATGAATTTGAAGGGCTTTTTGCTATTATAAAAATGGCGACCTAAGCGCGCTTGAAATTTTCTAAATCTTATAGCTAAGAGAGAAAACCAGTCGAAATTCGGGTCTGATATGGGTTTATGTATTTTAGGGAGGTTTTGTCTTAGTTTCTGTGGTTGGAATGAAGTAGCCTGGCAGCGCCATTCAGGACCGAAGGTGGATCTCATAGTAATATCAGGGATTGCGGCCTGCTGAGGGATTACAACTTTCTCCTGTGGCTGCAGAGAGCAAGCACCAGCACCTACTAGACTCCAGGGTTTTCTCCCTGGATCAAGCTACTATCCAAATCGCCCGATACAGGGCCCGCAGAAGTCCATAGTCCGCCACTCAACACTAGGGCAGCGAAGAAGGAGGAGTTCTCAGAGCGCTAAACTCAGATCTCCATGGAATCAAGGTCAGGAGAAGTAGCAGCCAAGCCATCTCAACCATTCAAATGTCTGACAGGGGATGTCGAAAAGCGGATGAACCCTCAAGGGTCCTTGATGGCTGAGTAATAGTTAGGCCTACTAATAATTTAAGATTAAAAGGGCTTTTTCCCTCAAAACTCTAAAGACGAAAGTGAAATGACTGATAGGATCGATGGCCTGGCTATACTCGGCAAAGAGTCTGATGGTGAGCTATTTTCTCCAAAAAGTCAGCCAAATCGTGATTTATCCAAAGAAACTAATTTATTTAGCCCAAAAGAAGAAGAAAGCGACGAAGATTATTATGTGAGCTATTTTAAGGAAAAATTAAAAGAAAAATTTGGCGGATTTGAAGAAGCATTTAATACGATGTCGATAAATTATATATCAGTGGGATATTTTGAAATTTTGCATGAACTTAAAGAATTTGATATGGTTGCTGATGACCCACATGTGAAGCAGATTATAATGATGGCTGGGGATCAGAAAAAAGGGGTAATTTATTTGCAGACGTTTAAAGAGTTTTGGCTGGGGAAAAGGCATTTGTGCAATTTCTCGTCATGTACTAAGAATGCGATAGAGAATGGTGATTATTGTTTTATTCATCAAAAAATATCAAATAATAAAGCGTCGAGCTTGCTAGGGAGGATTAAACTTACTTCTTTTTTTTTTTAATTAATTATTAAATTTTTTTTTGTAAATTACTACTGATTTTTTTTTATTCCAGCCCAAAAAGTTAGGACTAATTCATGGAAATCTCCAAGGCAAACCAAGCAATTTTTCAACCAGCTTGAGCAAAATTCCCATGAAAAAAGCTTAAACTCTTTAAAAAACCAAGTCTCCCTCGTAATGACCAGAAGTGAGGTTACTACAAAAGACATTAGAAGCTTAAAAGTGTTTATGAATAACCATACACCCAAAGAAATTGAGCAAATCCCTTCAAGAATTTCTTTACCCAGCCCAAGAAACAAATTCCTAGAAATTGCTCCAAATTCAACAAGAAATACAAGCATATCGACGCCTCGTGTATTTACTCCTAAAGGTGCTGGCTATTTTTGCCGACAAATAAAATCGGCTGGTCTGAGAAACCGGCAATGCAAAGGTAGCTTTATTGTGACTAATAAAAATTCATAAATTCTTTAATTATTATTTCTTTTTCTTGCCTTTTTTGTCCTGCTCTTTTACTTTTTGTCCTCCTTTCAGCTTATATACATCTCTCATGACATTCCTTTGGAAAATTTCTAATGCTAAATCATCCCCGAACTGGAAGGTGTATTTGGTGTCAGTTTCGATTATAAATTTAAACTCGCCAGCCCTAGGAATGACAATGTTTGAGGATTTTCCGAGGTCAAGCTCTTTTACAATTGAGAATAGGTCATTTTTTGGTGTTAAAATTTATATTCTATTTTTATTTTATTTTAATATAAAATTTTAGTCTATTTAATAATCCCCAAGATAAATAATAAATTTTTAAAAAAATTTCGAAGGCCATCCCATTTTTCACCAAAGTTTTCGGGATATTTGCAAGCTCTTCATCGTCAGCTTTCTTAATATTATCAGGATTAAAAAACTCCCAATGTTTGAAGTTTACATTCATAACTAGCAGCAAGCTTTTTGCCGTCACCACAAATAATGTCCCATTCACAAAAATTTTCAATCCTTGGAAGGGTATAGGTTTATTAGGATTAAAAGACGCAAACATCATAAGTTTCAAATCTCCTTTATCCTGCTGAAACAAAAAGTGTTCTAAAGAGTCCACAAAGCACTTATCTTCTTGGTACTCTGGCTCTTTTTCATCTTCTGCGTAACCTTCTTCTTCTTCTCTAGATTTTGATAGCTAAGGCTGTCGTTAAAAAATTCCAAGGGTTAAATTAAAATAAATTTTTTTTTCATATAAAAAAAAATTATTATTTTTATAATTATCTGATAGCTCAGTTTTGACGTCACTTAATAGTTCTCCTAGTGTTTTCCCACCTGATATAGATTTGGTAATAAACATAAGCATTTTTGAGCCATATCTTATAGCTACAAATTGAGGAAATTGAGGAATGTAAATGATTTTTGTGATCTCGCTAAACTGTATATTGACTTCATAAGTAGGAGGAGCAGGGCAGAATCTTTCTTCACCACATAAAGGACAAGGAGGCTGTGTGCAAGGGTTAAGAAGATGTAGGCAGGTACTTGTGACAAGAATCAGCATTTTTTTAATTGAGTTTGAGCCATAGGTACCCATATCAGCCCAGACAACAGCTGTTACACGCTCTAGCTGCTCCGTTGCAAGCTTATATTCCAAATATTTTCTTTTCATTAGCTTTGCCAGCTCAGATCCAAACAGAATCGTGCTTGACCTGTTCAAAATTTCTTGCAAATAAGTCGGATTAAATATTTTTTTTTCAAAAATTTCCCCAATTTTGCAAAATTCTAGCACCCTGTATTTCGAGTCCTCACTAATGGCTATATAGGTCCCCATAATATTTCCAATGAAATCTTTTGCCATATCAGTATAAAGCATTTCTTTTTCTGGCTTTGAATACGAGCTTTGTACCATTCTTTCATTAGACGTCATTATTAAAAATAGCATTTCCACATAAAACCTTACTGAATCTGTAGGAATCAGCTGTTCTAATAAATACGCTTCAGCCTGCTCTTGGACACTTTTAATCATCTGTGACGTTCTTTCTATATAAACACTATCAATAATATCAGACCATTGAAAGGCGCCTATCGCTGTACAGATCCCTGACCCCAGTGACGCTAATTCTGACAATAAGAAAAAATCATCAGGAGACAGCGGCTCCCTATCTCTATTAGTAATTTTTATATCCATAAGTACCAATATATCTTTCACCGCATGAGAAATTATTTCTAGCAAAACCACGTCTTCTTTAGGTCTAAAATTCGAAATTGGAGACAATTTTATGATATGTTTTACACACCTTAAATATTTCGCTGCCAAAGTAGAATATTTCCAGCCTGTTGTCGCGCATAATTTTGTAATATTTCTAAGTGTCACTGGGTGTTTTATTTGTTCTAGCGTATGCAGTCTAATTGATAGATCCCCAAATTCAATAGTAGCATAAATGCATCTTAAAAAAGCCGCCAAAATTCTGGACCTCAACATATATTTTTCAGCATTAATTCACCTGTAATTTTGTATAAAAAAATCATTATTCCTAATCGCGTAGCTGTGGGCGTCTGAGCCGATGTCTTGTTCCTCCATAGCTTTCATAAGCAGTCCTGTGTCGTCTAATTTTTCTGGCCTATTTAAGTCCTCCATCCCCATTTGTCGGTTTTCTTCTTCGTCAGCTCTTTTTACCTGCTCTTCATAATCAATGGTAAGCTCGCTACATTTATTAGAAATATTGCTTAATAAGGTCTGCTGCTCGTATATAGGGTCATATTCGGCAGTCAGCTCTTTTTCAAGCTCTAAGCTGTTTAGGGAGCTTTTTCCCATTAAAAAGGTCAAAATGGTGGTAATTCCTTTGATTTGGCAGAATTTTTGGTGCTGGAAGTGGATGCGTTCTTTGCTGAACCCGAGACTGGCTTCTTCTGAGACGACCCAGGCTGAGCATTCTTCTTTAATTCTTTCTTTATTAACTTCTATATTGTAATCTACTAGGGCTTCTAGTTTGTTTTCTTCAGTGTCCTGAGATTTAAATAGCTCTTTTTCTGGAGCTCCTATAAGGACGTCTGCAATTCTTTGGATTACTCTAAAAGATACTTCTGAGTAAGGCCATAAATGGTTGTTTCCTACGCAATTTAGCAGTAAAGGCTCAACATTGCTCCCAAGCCACGTTCTTTCTATGTCTACAGGGGCTTCTTTGGCAGTAGAAAACATTTCTTCTGCTTTCAAAATCATCCTCATTTTTTCTTCCACAACTGAGTTTTCTAAATAAGGCCGCAGTGATTGGTGCATTGAGCATTTTTTTAAAAAAAGGACAGCTGTGGACGTCAAATACATTTTTTCTAAATTTTCGTCTTCTTGGCTTCTCAAATCTCTGATTTGGTTTCGATGTAAAATACTTATCCCTTTTTCTATGATTTTCCATATAAAATTAAATAAAACTGTACTATTTATATTTATTTTAGCCAGAATAAACACTCAGTGACGACCATTTCTCCAAACTTGCTTCTAAAATCCTCCCCTTTTTCTTCATCATCTACAATTTTCGCTAAAAGTAAAAAAATTTGGCTCAAAACTTCTTCAGTCCTCCCTACACCTAAATTTTTATAAGACCCTAGCACCCTTACAATATGCCCAGTTTCCTCTATATCAATTTCTGATATAGGAATTTTGTCCAAACAAAGCACAACCGCGATTTTTACGCTGTCATTAGGGATTTCTAAACAGTTAAAAAGATATTCTTCTCTGTTGTTTGCATTTAAAGCTGACGAAACTGACGCGCAGCACGTTTTTATTTCTTTTGGTATGGACTCGTCTATACTTTTATAGCAGAAAAACTGTATAAGCTGAATAATCGAAATAAATAAGTTATGTAAATACTTATTGGTAAGGGAAGAAATTATAATAGGATCCTGCCCAACCATAGTCCCTTTAGCGTATTTTTCTCCTAAAATGCAAATATCTTTGTATTTTTTCCCTCCCATATATGACAAAAATGGTAGAAGTTTTTGTAGAGAATTAGAAAAATGCTTAAAAGTGTTGGCGTTTTCGTTTTTTATCATAGTTGGAGAGGAAATTATTGCATAAATTAGTTCTAAAATGGCTGTCAGAAGGACTGGGTCTGTTTTTGGCATGACGGCCACGTTAAGAATTTCGTCACGAATTTCTTTTGCTAAAGTATTGATATAATCCACACATTTACTTTCCTTACAAAGGCCGGCTAAAGCGTTTATATAAGAAGTAAGCAGCTTATAGTACATCATTTCGGCAGTTTCTGACACTGCCCCAGAGCCGCCTCCAAAGTTGTAACCATTTGCTTTGTAGAACATTGAATATTCCCATATGTCTCTTAATAATTTTTGGTGAATTTCGTCGGCTACAAAAATAGCAGCAGATTTGGGGTAGTTTTTTGACATATTTTCGACGGGTACATGCTTTTTTCCTTTTGGTTTTTTGCTAGACATTTGGTCTAAATTTTTTTTTCCCTTGTGAGACATTTGGGTTTTCGCTTTAAAAAATTTTGAACAAATTCCTGAGGAAATGTCTAGCAAAAAGCCACGATCAAATGTCATGAGCTATTTTCGATGACTTTTAAGACATGTTTTAGCCTGCTGATGGTCTCTTTCATGCCTTCTTGTTTAGCTAACATATTGCTGGGCTCTGTTTCTCTTTCCATTACTTTAAGAAGTCTTGCGGTGTAGTCTGCGATTCTTTTTTCAGTCATAGCTTCTGCATTTCTGCTTTCATTGGCAGTGGCTGCTACCAGTGCTATAGCGTAGCTGTGGATGTCGCGCTTTAAGTCTTCTTCAAGCTCGCCTTCTACAATCCTCAGCTCTTCTGCGTTTACTTCTGTTCTCATTCATTCTGCCATGGTATCAATCAAGTCTCTTAACATATCAGAAATATCTTGGTCTTTTGATAGCCTAATCACACCTTTCAGCAAATCTTTCGAAATATTCTGCTTAAAAATAGTCCTGAAAATCCTACTTTTATATTGATTTTTCTATATTTATTATAATTTTATATATTTTCTACCTTACTTTGCCTGATTTTTGGGATAATGATTTTTCTCAAAATTTCTTCAATTTCTTGGGCGATTTCTGGACCAGACACAAATAAGTCTTGTAGAATTTTTAAGCATTTTTGACCGAAATTTCCTTCCTCTACTTCAGTCAGAGACGCTAAAAGCCTTAAAACTGGGGTTCTCATAGTCGGCATATCTTCAATCATCATAACAGCTTCTTGTAAAAACGAGTCAATGTGCATACGAATTGCGCTTTGTTCTTCAGGAGTGTTTGCTTTAAAAATCATAAACCTCTCAGCAGGCCTATTTACTATATTTTCTACGTCTTTTGATACTTTTTTAAATAAAATCAAGCATTGTGTGGGGTCGTTTTTGGCTCTTTGTAAATTTGAATGCAAATCTTCGAGTTTTGGCATTTTTTCGGTTTCCAGCTCGATGACGCCTTGGATTGCTTGTCGAGCCGCTGTGGCGTCTTTGAATACTTGCTCTAAAGGTTTTAGCTTGGTTCTTTTGACTTCTGCTTTTAGGTCTTTGGTTACGAGCTCGTTATTTAGGGTTGTGAGGGAGTCTATTCGGTAGATAAAATAGTATTCGTATTGCTGAATATTGTCACAAAAGGGATTATTAAATACCCTAAGGTTATCAATTTTTTTAAGTCCTGTTAAAGTTTCTCGGTTATTTTTTTATAAATATAGCCCAGGAGCGATTATTGATCGCCTTGGGCTATAATAAGGCTCAGAAACCCCCGAGTTGGTTTGTCAACTTGAATTGCAAAACCAACTCAGGAGTTTCTGAGCCTTATTATAGCCCAGGGCGATCAATAATCGCTCCTGGGCTATATAATTATTTATTTGAATTTTTTAAAAAAAAATATGGATTTTTAAAGTTTCAATAAATCTGTTCAGTTCGACAGGGGAAAAATTTAATCTGTTGTTGGATAAATCTAGCAAAATTAAATTAGGAACATTTGATAATTCATCATAGCCTCCTCCTATTTCATTAAAACCTAGCAAAAGCCTTTCAAGCTTTGGAACGCCTGATAGATCAGGAATTTGCCGCAAATAATTTCTAGATAAATCAATCTCAGTTAAATTAGGAAGTGATAGCTCGACAACAGTAATTATCCTTACTCCCCCCTCCGTGTGAGCGAACAAAATTTTTTGTTCGAAAACTGGGTATTTTTTTAAAATTTGCATATATAAACTTTATCGTTAGTTGCTTGCTTTTAAACAATGCAACTTGCATTTGGAATCTTTTTGACGTGTGAAAAGATGATTCCACATGTGAAGCCCTTTTGATTCCACATGTAAGTTGCATTGTTTTTAAACAAGCAACTAACGATATAATAAATTTTTTTTCGAAATTTAAAAAAATCCTAATTTGCAAAAATTGGAAAGTAAATGTTAATTTAATTTGTAAAATTATGTTTTAAAATGCAATCTATAAAATATTTAACAGAAATAGCTAGAGATTTCGTTTACTAATTATCACTTATATATCAAAATATTTTTTTATAAAAATCTTTTGCTCGCTAACGGAGGGTAAGCTTTTGAGCAAAAATAGCGATTTTTCCAATGGTTTTGTTCGCTAGTGGAGGGAGGAGTTAATAGCAATGAATATTATTTTAATATTTATTTTACATAAAATGATAATTTAATAAAAAATGCTATAAATTGTTCATAGCAATAATCGTCTGGAAGGTTGAGAATTTATTAAGGACTTTATCAAGCTTGTCTAGAGTGTTATTAGACACATCTAAAGCTTTTAAGTTTCTCCAAGCAATGTAGCGAAGCCCATCTAAACTTTCTAGCTCAAAATGCTCTCCTGAAAAATCAAGCTCAGTTATATTACAATCTTCAAGATCTCCACCTCTCTCATCAGCTAGAGCTCTTAAGGTATTTTGGTCAAGAACTGTTATTTTTCTTAAGTTGACCGCAGCCTTTTTCCCTCCCTTACGAGATGACATTTATTTGATAAAAACGTATAAATTTAATTAATTCATAAATAATCTTTATTTAAGCAGTTTTTATGTAAATTAATTCATATTTTATAGGTTCCATAACGTAAAAATAATTTTTCTCAATACTAGGCTACTATACGGCTTATATGTAGTTTCAATAAATCTCTTCAAACATAAGGAAATTAATAAATTTCAGACAAAACCAAAATCTTTTTTAATATTTTTTTCTTATGCATTTTTTTATAAATTTCTCTATTTAAAATGCAAGAGCAAGACGAATTTTCTTTACTAGATCAAAATGAACTTTCTATTCCTGAAGAAGGAACTCCCAATAGACTATCTACTGGAGAAAAGCCTCTAATTTCGAGAGGATCATATAATCTTCCTTTAGATGAATCTCCATTAAGCTCCCATCCTGATGAGAAGCCGATAGGCTCGGCCGGAAATTATAATCTTCCTCCTGATGAGCAGCCTGGAGAAGTAGAAGCTGAAGAAATAGGGCCTTTAGAAACACGAATTGAGTCAAAAGCTTGGAAAACTCGAGTAAAAGCCCTTGAAGAATTAGCTGGATTATTAAGAAATGAGCCAAATCCACCATTTGATACTTATTTAGATCTGATTATTAAGTTCATTTCTGACTCACATGCAGGAGCACAAGAAAATGGTCTTGAAATTCTTACTCCCTTCTTTGATTACCAAAATGTTTTTTTGTATTAATATTTTTTTGTAGGAATATTTTGATGTAATTAATTACGATAATAATGAGTTTCCAGGCGATTATTATTAAATCTTTGATTGATTGGTTCTTAAAAAATAAATTTTATAAATTAAAATACTCAAATATTTTAATTAAATCAAAAAAAATTTCATAGAATTTTTCAGCTAAATAAATTAAAAAAAAAACTTGCTCACTAGACAAAGAGGGCTTAGCATTTACATTGAAAAGCAACCAGATATGATAGTAACATGCAGCGAAGGACTCACAAAAGCGCTTATTGAAAAAGGTATTTCTAATACAAAAGCAAACATAAAGCAAAAGTCTGCTAATATTTTACTTGATTTTTATGGAATTCATAGAACAACTCAAGAACCTTTTATTAATGGTTTGACTGCAACTTTGAATAATAAAAATTTATACAATAATTTATAGACAAACTTCATAATAAAATTTTCCTATAAAAAGAATATAAAAATTATTATTTCAAAATAACGATTTTTGCCTCTATAAAAATGCATAAAAATCCAAGCAGCCGCTATTTCAAGTGTAAATTCAATAATAGGCGCCTATGGAGCCAAAGCCTTGTCCTTTAAACCCTTTGTTTCTATTATGGAAAAATTCGCAGGAGTGAGCAATGCCCAAGTAAGAGGGGAAGCCTTGAATTTTTATAAAGAAACTTATAAATGGGTAAGGGATTTAATTTTCCCCAGCATCGAGAAATTAAAAAAAGCCCAGCAAGATGAGCTAAAAAGAGTATTTGAAGAAATAACAGAACGCCCAACAGCTACCAGATGAATTATAGGGCAGGAGCCAAAATTAGAAGAAAATAAAGCTGGAGGGCAAAAAAAGGCAGAAATTGATATTTATGATATGGCAGACGCCAAAGATATTTTTAATAAATATAATGAAAGATGGGCAGATGGAGTCCTTGCTATGGAAAAGTGGGTTGAAAAGAAGGCAGCATTAGAAGAATTGAATGCAGAGTTAAACTATCCAAAACTGGCTGAAAAAAATCCAATTGCTTTGACGACTCTAGCAAAAAGGCTAGTTAACGATGCAAATGTCAATGTTATGATGCAGGCTATGAAAATGATAGGACTTCTTGCGAAAGGCCAAAGAAAATTTTTCGATATTTTATGCTAACTCTTTTGAGTCTACAAAAAAAAAAATCTATTTTTTTAATTTTTTTTTTAAAATGCTAAGCAATTTTTGTCAACATTTTTACAAAAATTCAAAGACAACAAAAGTCTCGTCCTCCAAGAAGCCCACACAGCTCTTGACAACCTTATGTATAGCTTAAATATTGAGCAAGCCATAGAAGACATAAAAGATGCCTTAGAAGACAAAACTCCATCTGTAAAAATAAACACTTCCCAATGACTCGAGCGTGTTTTTACTACTATGAGTGATGATCAAGTAAGCAAAGTCGCCAAATCTATCGCCCTAATTTTAAAAAAAAATACAGATGATAGCAAACCTGACGTCAGAAATTCCTGCTTTAAAATGCTGTCTTGCTTATTGAATAAATGCCCGGAAATTATTAATCCAATATTAAAAGACCTCCCGCCAGCGAAAATGAAAAAAATTGAAGAAGCTGGAGGAGTTTTGGTCACAAAAAGAGACAAAAGTGTAGATAGGACAATTAATGTAGAAGAAGAAAAGCCAGAACTGCAAAGAAGACATAGAAAAAGCGTGACCTCAGCTCCGCAGCAGGCTAAACCGCCGTCAAATCCAAAGAAGCCATCTTTGCCACCAAAAAGTCCAACGTCTACACAGCCAGATGAAGATATACAGTCTTCTTTATCCTCAGAAGATGTCGATAATTTAATTTTACCTTTAATCCCATCAGAAACCTTCGAAAAACTCAAAAATGGTGCCAATTGAAAAGAAAAACAAGCAGGTCTCCAGCAGCTGCTAGAATGGGTGACAAATAATCAACAAGAAGCTTCAGAAAACAGTGAAGGCTTATTACAATTCATAAAAAACACTGTAAAAGACTGAAAAGAAAACAATTTCAACGTCAATAAAGCTGCATTTGACCTCATTTCTTATATAGCCAATAATTGCAATCTTTCAAAACGCGCAGTCTCTATCGCATTTTTACCTCAAGCCCTTGATAAACTCTCCGATATAAATCTGATTAAGCCATATAATGCTTGCATTTCTAGTATTTGTGAGTGCGTAGGACCAAGATTTGTGGTGGCTTCTATCATAAAAAATACAAATGACTGCAATAAGCCAAAAGTCGTCTCAGAATGCTACTCAATTATAAGTAAAATTATTAGTGAATATGGGATTCATATGGTAAATATTAAAGAAGTCGTTGATTATGCAAAATCAGGGGTCTCGCAAACTAATGCAGCAATCAAAAAATCAGCACAAAGCCTTATGGTAACTATATATTCACATATAGGCGAAAAAATTATTCCATTGATTTCTGATATTAAAGAGCAATCTTTAAAGGTTTTACAAGAAGAATTTTCAAAAACAGAAATAATTGTAAATTTAAGCTATAAAACAGCCAGAGGAGAAGAAGAAATTAAAATTGACCCCAATAAAATGCTGGATTCACAGTTTCCTCGAGCAAATATAAGTTCACAAATAAACGCTGGGATACTTAAAAAGCTAGGAGATTCTAATTGAAGGATAAGAAAAGAAGGGCTAGAAGCAGTAGAAGCCATTATTGACCAAAGTGGGACGAGAATTCTGCCGACGGGGCTTGAGCTATTTATTAAAGCTTTAAAAGCAAGGCTAGCTGACCCTAATAAGTCACTTGTAAGGCAAGCTTTAGGATTATCATGCAAACTTGCCCAAGCGCTTGGCCTTGAGTCAGCCTCTATATCAAAATCAATAATCCCAGGAATCCTTACAAATTTATCTGATAGCAATTCTTTGCTAAGACAAGATGCCCTTGCAGCTATTAACAAATGGTCATCAGAAGCTGGCCCTGAATCTATAATAATTCACTGTTCTCAGCCTTTATTGCAAGAAAACCCAGATCTTCGTGCGGAGCTGCTAAATTGGCTTTTAGCTCACAAAGAAAATTTCCCAAAATGCGACATAAAGCAGATGGCACCTAGTATTTTGGCTTGTTTACAAGACAGAAGTGCAAATATCCGAAATTCAGCAGAAATTTTATTTGGGGAAATTGTGAATTTGGTAGGTTTTGAGATTTTTCAGCCACTTTTGACTGATATAAAACCAGCGGTTATGAAAACACTTACAGGGATTTTTGATAAATATAGAGGGAATGCAGAAATTAATAGTGAAGATTTGCCAAGGAGGCCACCAGCAAGTGCAAAAAACACGTCGAGATCAAATTCTAAAGGCTCAGTGGGCAGTTCAGCAAGGAAAAAAAATAATGAAAATGATGGATTAAAACCCCCAAAACCTGTAGCAAAACTTCAAGAACAAGCGTCACTAGAATTTTCTATAACTCCTATGCCAGGAAAAGAAAAAAGACTGGATTTTGAAGCCAAACACAAATGAAATGTAGAGGAGCTCAGACAGGATTATGTTGAAAAGCTAAAAGCAGACATGAAGGCAGCATTTTCTAATGATTTATTCAATTTACTATACTCTTCAGACTTCAAAAAACAGATTGAATCGATCCAAATTTTGTCAAATTTATTGAATTCTCAAAGAAGAGAAATGGAAGACGTGATTGATTTAATTTTTAAATTTATTTGGCTTAAGCTGTCAGAAGGGAACAATCCACAAATTTATAAAGCTTTATTTGAGTTCGCGGCACAGCTGATTAATGCTCTACAAGAGGATAATTATTCGCTAAGTGAAGGAGAAGCATATCTCTTTCTTCCCATTTTTTGCGAAAAATCAGGACATAATAATGCAATTTTTAGGCAGATGATAAGGAATATTATCAGAATTAAAATAAAAATAAATTTTAAATAAATAAATGTTTTTTTAAAAAAAAATAAAATAATATTATACATAGCACAGCCAAAATCCACCCTCCAGAAAAAGTATTTTTAATAGTCTTGCAAAGCTTATCCTCCAAAAACGCTAGAAGCAAGGTTGAGTGCTTAGACGAATTAACTAGCCTAGTTCAAGAATTCGGCTCAGGGCTTGTGCAGCCTCGAGATATAAAAACAATTGCTAAATCTGTTAACAGCCCTGACAACAACGTCAGAAATTCTGCTGTTGGGACTATAGGCGAATGCTATAAAACTATCGGTGACAAGATATGATCCTTAATAGGAGAAATCCCTGATAAAGCTAAAGACTTACTAGAGCAAAGGTTTAAGTCTCTTTCAGGGCCTTCAATTTCTAGCATAAATGCATTAAAGCCACAATTAAGAAAAAAAGATGAAGAACATAGTAAAGTAGTAACACCAAGAGGAAATAAAATATTTAAATTCGAGGATTTAAATGAGGCTATTGTTGACACTGAAGAAGACAGTTTTTTGCGGTCACAAAGTGAAGAAGTGCAAATTCCTGTAAAATCACCGAGAGATTTAGCTCATAAAAGGAGGAGCATGTATGCACTAAATATTGATAAAATCGAAAATGAAGGGCTACTGAAGAGTTTTTCTGCAGAAAATGTGGAGGTTCCAAGCTTAGTTATAAGCAATTCGCTAACAGAAACGTCGATTCAAAGCTCAGAAGATTCTTTAATTCAAATACCAAGCATAACAGAATCTTTAATGCAGATTCAGGGTTTAGAAGATGCTTTAGTTCCGCTTCCGGGCTTAACTGATGCTTCAATTCAAATTCCAAACTTATTAGAATTTTCAAATCCTAGCCAATCTTATCAAGCTCCCAATATAGAAATTTCTAGCCAACCTGAACAGATTCTAGACAATTTTTCGGAGCAAATTTCTCGTCAAAATTCAGAGCAAATTTCTCGTCAAAATTCAGAGCAAATTTCTCGTCAAAACTCAGAGCAAATTTCTCGTCAAAACTCAGAGCAAATTTCTCGTCAAAACTCAGAACAAATTTTACGTCAAAACTCAGAACAAATTTTACGTCAAAATTCAAGCCAAATTTTACGTCAAAATTCAAGCCAAATTTTACGTCAAAACTCAGAACAAATTTCTCGTCAAAATTCAAGCCAAATTTTACCTCAAAACTCAGAACTAATTTCTCGTCAAAATTCAAGCCAAATCTCTATTGAAGCCCCTACTCAGTATCCAATGCTTCAAGCTCCTCAGCCCTCCACAGCTTTTTCTTCCATTACAAATATAGCTAAAAACTACCCTCCTAAGCAAGAAACAATCCGCATAAAATGAGACGAAAATCGATTTTCTGAGTTTGAAGCCTTATCAACCCCTCCACTATCCATCAAAAATGATGAAAGTCTTCTCTCTGACCCTCAAAATTCATGCACAATTCTTGATAAATACATCAAAACTCTCATCAGCGGAAACATGTCTTCACGTGTCGATGCTCTTGTCGGGATAAACGATATGATTTTAAATAACCTGGAAACCTATAAAGAAGAATTCCAACAAAAAGCTGACTTATTAATAGACGCAATTTCCAAAGTCTTTATCAACACATTTGAAAGGCCAATAGAAGACGTTCCTTTACGCTTTGCTAAATATTTTTTAAACGTTGTTCATAAGGTTTTTTGCACAAAATTAATAATGCAAGAAATCAGTGAAAATTTTTTATTTGTGGTGACTGAACAAATATTTAAAAGGCTGCTCATTGAAAATCTTGAAAAAATAGGGGATAACCGGGAAGGGGAAATTATGATGAAAACTCTAAATGGAGCTATGCTGAAGGTGCTAGAATATTGTAAGCCGACAATAGTGTTTGTGGTACTGATAAAGCTTTTAACGAAATATATAAATGATGCAAAATTACCAAAAATTCCTGGGATTATAATTAGGTGCTTATTAAAATTAGGCAAAATTTTAACTCCCCCCCCGTGAGTGAACAAAAAACCATTAGAAAAATTGCTATTTTTTGCCCAAAAAACCCACCTCCGTGAGTGAACAAAAATTTTTTGATATATAAATGATAATTATTATAATGAAATCTAGAGCTAATTCTGTTTAATTTTAAACGAATTGCTTTTTAAAACATAAAATTTTATAAATTAAATTAATATTTGCTTTCCAATTTTTGCGAATTAGGATTTTTTTAAATTTCGAAAAAAAATAATTTTTATAAAATTAATATAAATTTTTTTAAAAAAGAAAAAATTAACCCCCCTCTGTGAGTGAACAAAATTTTTTTGTTCGCTCACGGAGGGGGGGGGGGTAAACAGTTTTGTTTCTCAATTAGAAATTGATAAGGTCTTAATTGTGATGCATGAGTATTTAACTGAAAATAAAACAAAAGCTGCAGCTAAAAATGATGAAATGGTGATAAAAGCTATCAAAACGATAATTAATGAGCTAGTTAATTTGAAAGGAGAAGCAATTTGGGAGTCATATTCTGCTATAAGAAGCCATGAAAAGCTTGATAAAGATATCGAAAAGTGAATTAATTCATTTCTTGCAAAAAATACCACAAATATTATGATAAATTCACCACAGATATTGAAGACTCCACAAGACCCTATATTAAGCTCAATCTTTTCTCGCTTAAATGAAGAGCTTGACTATGATTTAGCAATAAAAGAACTTTTTGAGCATGTCGAAAAAAATCCAAAAGCAGATTTAGCAGCTTTTTTAAGCCAAGCTTCACCAGAACTTTATAATAAAATTACAGAAGATCTACACAAGATGAGGGAAAATAAAAATGCAGAAAAAGAGTCACATACAGATGAAAGCTTAAATATTCAAGAATTTCAAAATCGCTTATCTATGATGAAACAACGATATGGCCTGTCAGCTTCAAACCAGCCTATACAGCTAAGCACAAATTTGATGGAATTAAAAGCCAAATTTAGCAATCTGCTAAATAAAGTAAACGAATAAGGCAAAATATTATAGCAAGGTAAAAAATAATTAAAAATTATTTCAAATGGTAATTTAAATGTCGTTGTAAATAAATGTGCTAGATTTTTGCTATTTATTTAAATAAAAATGATTATAAAAGGTAAATATTGCAAAAACATAATTAATTATAATCTGCGATTTTCAAAACTTGGTAAATATTAAAAGAATTCAAAATAACCAATTATTTATAATTAGCAAAAATTCACAAAAATATGGGTTGCATCTCGAATTCAGCACGAAAAGGGACAGTTACTAAAGCAAATAAATCGCAAGAGTCAAAAGTTGTTTCAAGTACTGAGGACCTTCAAATCCAACCCAGACAATTTGTCGTCCATAGGGAAACAGATATTTTAAAAGACTATACAATGGGACCTAAGCTGGGATCAGGGGCATTTGGGTCTGTAAGAGTGGGGACACATAAAATATCAGGACAGCAAAGAGCAATAAAAACTATTATACCATTACAATTATATATGAGTTTAAATAGAAAAATTATTTTTTTTTTCGCCCATTTTAGCAATAAAAAGCAAAAAAATCCAGCATCTCTGAAGACCAGCTTGTAAAAGACAAATTCTTCGCTGAAGTAGAAGTCCTAAAAACAGCCGATCATCCTAACATTGTTAGACTTTATGAATTCTATGAAGACCAGCTGCATTTTCATTTAGTTACAGAGCTTGTAAAAGGAGGAGAATTATTCGATTATATAGTGTCAAGTAAAAACTTATCCGAGCCAGTTGCTGCACATTTTTTCAAACAAATTTTAAGTGCAGTCAATTCTCAATAATTTTTCAATATTTTTTTTATAAAAAATATTTTTAAGAAAAAAATATAGCTCTTTCCCTTGAATAGCCCCCGATAACGGGATGAAGCCAGCCCGTTATCGGGCTATTCAAGGGAAAAGTGCTATAAATAAAAATGCAGTCAATTATTGTCATTCAAATGGGATTGTACACAGAGACCTAAAACCTGAAAATCTATTATTAGACCGACAAGACTCTTCTGCAACTTTAAAAGTCATCGATTTCGGAACTTCAATAGTAATTGACCATTCTAAAAGATTAACGCATAGATATGGAACTTCATATTACATCGCACCTGAAGTATTAAAAAAAAATTATGACGAAAAATGCGATATATGAAGCTGCGGGGTAATTTTATATATTTTACTCAGTGGGAAACCCCCGTTTTATGGAGAAACAGATTCAGAAATCCTATCAAGGGTAGAAAAAGGGGTATACCAAATGAAAGGTGCCACCTGGGACCGTGTCTCAGTAAATGCAAAAAACCTCATAAAATCAATGCTAAATATGAAACCTCAAGACAGACCTTCAGCATCCCAATGCTTAGAAAGCAACTGGCTGATTTTAATGCCAGAAGCCACCAACCAAGCATCAATTTTGACAGCAGAAGCCTTAGAAAACTTAACCTCATTTCGAGCAGAAAAAAAGCTCCAGCATGCAGTCATGACATTTATAGCTACACAGCTTATGAATAAAAATGAAGTTTCCCAGCTTTCTCAAGCTTTTAGAGCTCTTGATGCAAATGGTGACGGAAAACTTAGCAAAGATGAGCTATTAGCACAATATCAAAGTACTATGGGACTAAACCAAGCTGAGGAAGAAGTAGAAAGGATAATGAAAGAAGTCGATGTAGATGGGAATGGGTTTATTGATTACTCAGAGTTCATTATGGCTTCAGCAAAAAGAGAATCTCTGCTTTCTAAGCAAAATTTAGAAAATGCGTTCAGACTGTTTGATTATGATAATAGTGGAAAAATTTCTGCAAAAGAAATTAGGAATATCCTTGGAAGAGAAGTGATTTCTAATGATGAAGTTTGGAGAGATCTGGTAGGGCAAGTTGATCAAAACGGAGATGGAGAAATCGATTTGAGGGAATTCAAAGAAATGATGTTAAAGTTATTTTAAAAATAGATATATAATTTCTTATAAATATAGAATTTAGAGTTTTCCTAAATGTTTTTAGTTTTAATTTCTCAGAATTTTCTTTCGCCTAACTCTCCAATTTATAAGAGTAAATATTTTTTCTATTTATAATTAACAAATTTTTAGCAAATATTACATATTGAATTTTTTTTGAAATATTTTGGATATCTGAAATAAATTTAATATAGCTCCTATAGAGGGAGTAAGTTAAATCTATAAATAAACTTGCATTCAGTCGCAAAACTAATTATATCCCCTGAAAACGCTATATATGATATAGCATTATCCTTGAAATTTACAGAGATATTCATCTTATTCCACGAAAAAATATCCATTATCCCGCTTTCATAAGCTGGCCCATCACTTTCTAAAATATAGCTTTTTCTCCCTCTAGTAAACGTTACATATACAAAATCTGTATTTAAATCTAAATCCAGCGTCGAAAAAGACTTCAGCTCAGTGTCATACAAAAAAGGGTGTATTTGGTCATTCCCTATAACTAAAATATATTGCTCCATAGCAGTGCATGAACAATGGTCAGCTGGCTGAGGCATTGGAGGCAATTTAAACCAGACATCGTCCTTTATAGAATATTTATAAGAGTTTTCAACCGACCTTTCTCCATATTTTGAACCACCAAATGAATAGACGTGATTTTCATGATATATTGAGCCTGACGCAGAAATCGATTTGTATATATTCGCATGATACTTAATGGCTAAAGAAGAATCAAGGGAAAAAGTAATTTTGGGGTATCTGGATTTGCGCCCTGCATTGCCAAAACAAAATAATTTATTTCCAGGGATATGGCATATAGAGATTGTTGAGTTTATAGCTTCTGGGAGATTTAGAGGAATTTCTTTTTTTTCTTGGGTTGTGAGGTCGATTTTATTTATGATTTTGCTGTTCTTTTTGAAATAGTAAAGCAAATTTGTATCAAAATTGGGAGATTCTGTTGGAGGCTCTGTATGTGATTCTAATTTTTGGTTTAAATCTTCACTTTTTTCTTTAAAATTCTCAATTTCATCTAAAACTCTTCTATAACTTTCTATTAAATTTTCGATTTTTTCTAATAGTTTTGCATCAATACGATATGAACCTTCTAATTCTTTTTTGATTTCTTCAGCATTTTGCTTATGCTGGCTGCAATATAATTTTTCTGCTACTAAATCTTTTATTATATACTCTCCATCATAATTTAGTACCAATATCTAATTTTTTATATTAACGTAATAATCCTTAAATTATTATAAATATTCCTCAAGTTTATTCATATACATTAAAATGGCAGCATGTCTACGAGAAACTGAGGGTTTCAGCCCAGGCCAAAGGAGATCAGGCTTTTTCCTGTAGCTAGCGAAGGAATGCATTTCGGCACCCAATAGACTCCAAGGATCCATGAGATGAAACTACTCCAATCGTCGCAGCAGGGTCGTAGAAATCCATAAAACATTCACTCAAGATTGAAGCTTCAAGACATGAGGAGACAGAAGGAACTGGAAGAGCATCTGGTCAAGCACAGATGCCAACCCCCCAACCCCCACCCCCCCCCAGTTTTGGATGTATACATCACACCCCCACCCCTGTATGGATCACACCCCCCACCCCCTGTATGGATCACACCCCCACCCCCTCAGATAGTATGTATGGATCACACCCCCACCCCCCTTGCATCTATGGATCCCACCCACACCCCCATTCCATTAATAGATGCCACCCCCACCCCCACCCCCCCCTATATAATGTAAACTGTATTAAAGGCAAATAAAACGTATTAATTGCTCACAGCATAAAAAAATTCAAAGTCATAGGGATGATAAAAAAAATCGGATACAGTTTGCTAACGAGGAAGCATATTTTCAATGAACCTTCAAGCACATACCTCCTGTTTTAAATCATATAAAGGTCAAAAATTTCCAAAGAATGCAGGCTAGCTCCCCCCGCCATTTAATAACGAACAAAACAGTCATTTTTTTTCCTAAAAATTTTTCCTTAGGCCCATTTAATACCTAACAAAATTTACTATATAATTTATATAGGCTAATTTAGTCTTTACAGTTTACTAATTTTAAGTAGTTAGAGTAAGATAAAGACAAGCATAATCAAGCAAAGAGTAATAAATAAGAGCTAATAGTGGCTTAATCTTAAGATGGTGCTTTACTCCCCCCCTCCGTAAGTGAACAAAAAAATATCGTTTGCTCACGAAGGAGATTATTTTTTTTTAAATTTATATATAAATTTATAGAAATATTATTTTTTACGAAATTTAAAAAAATCCTAATTCGCAAAAATTGGAAAGCAAATATTAATTGAATTTGTAAAATTTATGTTTTAAAACGCAATTTGTTTAAAATTAAAAAGAATTAGGCAGAGATTTCATTATAAATAATTATCGCTTATATATCAAACTTTTTTCCATAAAAAATTTTTCTATTAAAAAAATTTTTGTTTGCTCACGAAGAGTGAGGGACTTTTCTAATGGTTTTGTTCGCTCACGGAGGGGAGGAGTTAGCAATAGTTATTTTTTTCGCATGAATTTAGGCGCTTTCTCTTTATGTTGCCATCATTTGACTTTTTTATTATTAACCCTTTTATTGAAATTTTTATATAAAAAATCATAGATATTTAATATAAATTTTATATATTTTTTTTCCCAAGAATTTTATAAGTTAGACCCATTTAATAACGAACTAAAAAAGTGTTCGTTATTAAATGGGGGGAGTAAAAGACTTTATAGAGATATCAAAATATTTTTTTTGAGTCATTTATTGATTCCTTTCTATGTAACAAGTTTTTTGCAATTATTTTATTTTAAATGTATTACTAATATATTGGCTATATCAGTCTATGCTAAATATACTTATGATCATTAATATTTATTTATGAATCTATTTATGAATCCATTTATGAATTAACTAAAATTTTTATTGTATGTCTTATTTGTAAGATTTTATACTTATATGTTTACCTATATGATAGAGGGGGTGGGGGGGTGGGATCTATTAACATAGGGGGTGGGATCCATGCATTGGGGCGTGGGGGGTTGGCATCTGTGCTTGATCAAGCATCCACCTTAAAAGACCCTCTGGGCTGGAGTCGAAAGCGGTAGAACTTCCCGTACGGAAGTACTTTGGTGACTGCGTCACCAAAATAGTTAGCACCTGACTTTTAATAATCCTAATCCCTCAAGTTTATACTTCCCCATTATATTCTTCTATTCCACTCTCAATTTCCGCCAGCAATATTGGTTTTCTTATTGGATTGTGGCACATTTGTAGCCTATAATACCTTGATTTTAAAAACTCCAGACTTTTTGAAAGCACTTTTACATCTTTCTCAATTCTCCATTTCTCTAGCTCTGCAGTTTTTACAGCAATTTCTATTCATTTGTTCTCAGCCATTTCCATTTACTAAACAAAAAGGATTTTATAAGATTATATGCATTAAAACATGAATTTTTTTGAGACAAATTTGGGGGTTGTTTCTATGTTCATTGTGGTGTCTTCTTCATCAGACTCCATATCAATATCAAGTAACCTTGCCTTTAATCTTGGATTTTTAAAATATTGAAGATCTATATATAATTATACTGAATTTTTAAATTTTTTCATAAAAAAATTGTAATAAATAGCTTTAATTTTAAGGGAATATGATAATGGCTGTGACATTGTCTCTACTCCCACTGCTTATTGCGAATTCTGCTACAGCTTCTGCTAGTAGCTCAATTTTTACATCTTTTCTTTCCCTCAAGAAATTTCCAAGCCCATCTATATCCCAGTTGTTAAAAATCCCATCGCTTGCCAATACCAAAAACAAGTCGCTTTCCTTTATTTCTCTTTGAATCACATGTGGTTCTGCTATCAAGAATTGCTTAAACCCTTGGTCCCCAATGCTTCTTGTTATAGCCATGGTTCCTTGTACTCTGGGGATCCTTCCTACAGGTATCACATAGCCTCCGGCTTTTTCAATCCTGGCTTGTTCTTCTAGATCACTTGCTACATGGTCTTTAGTCAGCAATTCACAAGAGCTTTCACTAATCAAAATTGCCCTTGAGTCTCCTACATTGCCTACTAAAATTTTGCCATTTTCTATCATAGCTACAGTTGCGGTTGTTCGTGGAATTGCGTATTTTTTGTCGTGTGCATGATAAAAATTTGTTAATTTTTTTTTTATTTTTAAAAAAGGTTTTTTTGATAAAAATGCACCGCTATCAAAAAATATCGATCAAATTTCTCTAAGGAAGGAATCGATCCGGTTGTTCCATCTTTTAAAGTTTGCGCTGACTCACAAAAGCAGCGGTCAGTTTCAAGAAAGGCTTGAATTAAGCTGCTTTCTTCAAATGACCTGATTTTAGTGAGTAAATGCTGGGATGCATACACTGCAGCTTGGATTCCAGAATGGCCATCAAATACTCCAAAACCGATAAACGGTTTTGAAGGGTCATGCAAAATGCTGAAAGTGTCTTCCATTCTTTGACGGAATGGGCCTTTTTTAGCAGAAATTGAGAAAAATTCGCCATGGGTCTGCTGGTCTTTTCATGGTTTTTCTTCAATTTTTTTGGGAAGTTTTTTCTTAGGACAAGTCGTGTTTATTTTTTTGATATTCAGCTTGAGGATTTTCTTTTTGCTTGGGGCTGTAACGCATACCTCGGAGAACATAATGAACGTAGTTTAATATATGGTGATATATCTATAAATGATGCTAAAATTCTTTTAAAACAAGAGAAGTTTGAGTATTCTTGACCATATAAAAATTATTTTAAAAATAATTTAGAAAATTAAGGGTTATTTTAATTAGAAATGGGATAATATTTTTGGAGGAAAGAAGAATGGGGTAAACGGGAAGAAAGAGAAGGAGGAATTTGTGATTTTTAGGAACAGAAAAAATCATGGATTTTAGTGAAGCTTATAAAAGTGTAACTGATAATTCGGGAAGCTTAGTTTAGAATTTTAAAATCGATAATAATCAAGCAGGCTAAAGATAAAGAGCCATTTTGTAACGAAAACAGTAAAAGGATAGTAATTAAGGGCTAGAGGCTTCATTACAAAATTTTGGTCATAATTATTTAGACCTATTTAATTAAAGTTAGTTTAATAATAATAATAATAATAATAATCTAAATGTGAGAAATTTGTAATCTCATGTAAAAGATAGCTAATTTATTATAAAATAATCTTAATTTTCATAATAAATTCTTATTCAGGCTCTAAATTTTCATCCTCAATTAAAAATGCTGCTTCAATGTCCTTCATGTCTTCGATCTTTTCTTCTTTTTTCTCCTCTTCAACCTCAATTTTATTCTCCTCCCCTTCCAGCTTTCTAACTCTTTCTTCTAATTTTTCAATCCTTTCCAATGCTTTTCTCAGCTCATCCTTCAGCTCTTGAACTTCATTTTTTGCTTTAATTCTTGCTCTTAGAGGCTTTTTTTCAATATCAGCTTTTAGCTCTTTTTCTAACTCATCCATCAACTCCTTATGTACATCATCAAGCTCAGTGTCTCCTTTTTTCCCTGAAAATTTATTCAAAATTTCTTCCTTGACCCTTTCTACATTATAAAAGTAGCTTTTCCAAAACAGCTCTTCTGATGTGCACCTTGGGACTAAATTTCTGAACAATTCTCTTAAATTTGTATCAACTTTCAACACCTCAGTAATTACCTCAATTTTTTCGTCTAAATTAAACTCAAAAAAGCTGGTCTCTTTGTTGCTCCGAAATATCAGAAGATTTTTCTCATTATTAGAAATTTCTAAAATCGCGTCTTTTAGGACGTCAGTAATGCTGCCTTTTATATTGAGCTCTTTGGCTTTTTCTTTGTAGTCTTCCCATGGGAGAAGCAAATGGCCTTCTTTGGCTTCTTCTTTGCCTCCTACGACTGTGTTGACGAAAGATATATGCTTTTTTAGCTGAAAATATTATTAATAAAAATAAAAATAAACCTGTTTTGATATAAAATAGACTTATAAGGAATAGCATATTAAACCTCTCATAATATTAATGAACAAAAAGGATATTTTTGAAGATAAAGAAGACCCAAACGAAATCGCAAGAAAAATTCATAAGCTTGTATGGGACAACTTTTTTAAAGAATATTTTAGCAAGACCAGAAAGTCACTATATTTAGGCCTTGTAGGGCCTTTTATTGTGTGGGCTGGATTTGGGATATACAACCCAACACACCCTGTGAAGCCGATTTTTATGATAAGTGTTGGGATTGGAGGAATTTTGCATGCCTGTGTACAGTTTTCCAGAGATACTTTTGCAGTTGCAGACACTGATACAGAAGTTGGGGCGAAAATGAGGCTTTATCATCAAAAATTGGCGATGCATAGTTTCTATTTTCCTTATTTTAAGCATGAGACTCTAAGAGCTGTAGAGCACAGAGAAAAATTAAAGAAATCGCAATCCTCAAAATAATTATTATTCGTTATTTAATAATTTATATACAATTTTATATTAATTTTTAACTGCCTGCTGACATAAATAAATATTTTTTAATTTTTTATAATTTCTTTCTATATAATTTAATATAAAATAATATCTAAGTAAATGAGCCGTATACCATTTGCCCAGCTTGTAATTTTTATATAGAAAGAAGAAGCTGAAAGACTCGTCAACAGACTCGTCGACGAATCCTTAGCAGAAGTCCCTTACCAAGAAGACAAAGTCGAATCATGGTGCAGCAATATCCCGCAATCTATTATTAGAAATCTTCACGAGTTTAACAAAGGTTTTAAGTTTTGTGCGACCTGTGTGATCACAAGGAAAAATTCAAGCTCGCTTCATATAAATTCCACCTGCCTGTGGAACCCTTCACTTGACGGATTTATTGTGGTTAAATGGGAAAATGCTACCATGCATTGCATAATTAACGTATTCGCTATTGCTCTTTAAAAGATAATTTATTTATTATATAGAAATTTTCGTTTGGGATTCTAAGTTGGGCAGCTTGAGGTAGGTAGATTTTTTATTGAGGACTGGAAATTGAGTTTTTGAGGAGCTTTTACGGGTAAAAGATGGCTTCTCGTGAATAGACTTGGAAAGGTGGAAGGACTCATTTGTGCTGATGCTGGGGAAGTGAGTGTGCTTTTCGAGGTCAGAAAGACGGGATTTTAGGTGCTGGTTTTCGTTAAGGAGGGTTGGAATTATTGTGCATTGGTGAAGTAAATTTTTATACTGTTTTAGGGTGGATTTGGAATATTTTTTATTGTTTTAAGGATTGGTAAGGTATGGGAAATAGAATAATTTCTAGTTCTTTTGATTCTAGCTTGCTTTGGAGATTGATTTTATCATTTTCGAGGTCTTTAATTGTTTCTTCAATTAGTTGATATTCATTTGATAAATTTTTTTCTTTGTTTTCTTCAACTTGCTTTTGTTTTAGTTTTTCATTTTCTTGATTAATAATGATGGAATCATAGACATCTTTAATTTTTGTCAAAAGAAGCCCAAATTCTTTATCTTTTTTTATAACTAAATTAAAAATTTCACTATAAACTGTAAAGTTTTTTCCATTTTTATCAATTTGGCTCAATTTTTCAGGCATCTCCTATTTTAATAAAAATTTATATTAGTTCTACTTCTAAACCTTTATGAATTTTTTTTTTGGAATTTTTTTTAAAGAAGTATTAAAGTTCTTCTTGAATTTTTCAGAATTGTTAAAATGGCAAGCAGAGTTAGGCCAAATAAAGGTGGTTCATGCCCGTAAAAGGTGAATCTCATCATTAATAGTTCTTCGAAGTGAGCTTTATCGTGCTAAACTTTTCTTCTCGACCCAGAGACGATAGACTAAGGTGAAACATCCTTCTGGACTTCTTGAAAGAATCTTTAGTCTACAATAAGGCAGGCCAAGAAGGAGATTTGGGCGATTCAGCAACATTTCAAGCTCTGTGATGGTAGGCAGGACTGAATCGCTCGCCAATGATCAAGAGCTTAAAGGGTGGTCTCCCTGACAGACTGTCTGACGTCACCATTTTTTTAGAGGCGTCGACAGAAAAAGGGTGTTAGTTGGAGGTACTGTCTAGCCCTATTTAAGCATTAAAATAACTCGTGAATATTAGGGTCTGAATAAATCCCAGCGATTCGCAAGAATTAATCTTAATCTAATTTGAATTTTTCATATATTTTTCTATTCGAAAAATCTTCAATTTTTGTAGTGGTGTTGCTTTTGCAAACTAAATTTGAGGACAATGGTTCATTGTCCGAATTGATATAAATTGGATAGGCAGCGCTTGAAAATGACTTTGGGTTTTGGATGCGAACTGGTGACGCATCCCAAAATTTTTCATGGGAATTTTGGTAGTCAAGTATAGGTGTAAACTCCTTTGAAAACGTAAAATGTCGAACTTTTCTGATATTTTTATCTAAATTTGCTAGTTTTGGCTTTTTATAGCCCATTTTTTTTAAGCAAGTATTGCAACTTAAATTCATTGGAGAACAGCTTGAATTTATCGCAGATGGGGTTGACTCATCAGAGTCTATTATCTTGCTTATTTTGATCTGATTTTTGCTTTCTTTTTTGGAGATTAAATTAAAGTTCATTATATTTATTAGATAAATCCAATTTATCATATTTTTATGTTAATCACAGGTAATTACTTGGTAAAAATACCATTTCAAAACATTTAATTAAGGATGAGAATTTATATACCAGGATATTTTTTGGAATTTAGGAAATGTTTACTCTCCTTTGGAAATATTTAAATTTTATTATAAATATGTTATAAAATTTAATTGAAAGCATAGTGCTGAGTTAATTTTTTTTTATTTTGGCTTAGACAATAGAGGAAATATTCCGAATCGTAATTAACCATAAAATTATATTCACGATTTTTCTATTGAATCTAAGTTTTTATTTGAGAGGATTCACTGCAAGACAAAGCGAGTAAATTTTTTGGAGATTTTACTGCCAATAAGAAAAAAAAAAGTAAAATTTTAATTTATTAAATTAAATAAATTTGTTTAAAAATTATTTGTTTATCATAATATATTTATGCTTTTGGTTGAGTTTTATAAAGGATAAAGCAAGTAACTGCTAAGAATATTCATAAAAAATATAAATAGAGCAAAAACGCGAGTCTATTCATTTAGCCTGATATAAATCTTCACCAGCATTTAATATCTACGCAATGAATACATAAAATATGCTAAAATTAATAAATAACTTAGTCATATCAACAATGAATAATCTCTTATATTTTTCGAACAAAAATAAAAATAATCTAATGATCTCTAATTTTAATAAAAACTGTAATAAGAGTTGATTACAGAGAATTGTAAATTAAAATAAATTATTACTTTTGCCTTGAATTTCTCTATCATAATATTTATTTAATGCACAGAAAAGATAAAGCCATTTCAGCGGCTTTAACGTTACTAAAATTGTTTTAAATTAACATAATTCAATTTTTTTCCTACAAAGCTTATTTATTTTTTAAAAAATTCATCACAGTAAAATTTATAAATGAATGTAGCTGCATAATATTCATTTTTCACTTCAGCAGGTTTATATCCTTCATCATATATTCTGATTGGAGAATTTGCATCATATAAAATTGATGTCTTTTTATAATGATATGACTTTATTTTTAAAGCACCTGTAACACTTTCATTTTCCCCAAAATTATCATCTATTAATTTGACTGAAGGATATACCTTTATTATAAGATTTTCCCTCATAATATTCTTTATTATATAAATCTCTATTAAATATAATATATAATACATAAATACAGAATTCTTCACCTTCATCGTCTTCTGCAAATATATATAAGATCTTTTTATTGCGGGTCATCCCAAGAATTCCTAGTTTTTCTACTTCAGGTTGATAGGTTTTGGATACCTGAGTGCATGTAATTATTCCAGAGATAGTGCCAGCATTTGACTGATGCTCGATTACTTTTCCAATCAGCTCTATAGCTATAGTTTCAGGATTTTGGAGGTAAAATAATTGAGGAAGCAAAATTTTATGCTTTAAGCTAGGGGCGTCTGGGATTGGAGGAAAATCTCGTTCTTTTGGAACTGGGTACTCATAGTGAGGATCTTGACCATCAATTTCATATCTGAGTGGTTTAGGCTTAAAGGGATTTTCCTCATGCCAGCTTTCTAAATATTCATCCCAATCTTCTTTTAGATTTTCATTTCATTCAGATGGAGGAGCTGCGATTTTTGGCTTTGGGGTGTATTGGTTTTTTACTTTGTCAAAATCCTTGAAAAATTCATTGATTTCAGTATTGAGCTTTGAGGCTGAAAATAGTCTTCTTGAGATTTTTATTAGCATAATCGAAAATAAAATTAAAATGAAGAAGCACTAAGGATTAATATAATCCAAAAGGAAATGACTTATTTAATATAATTATTTTTCGCAGCGTTTTGGCTTATATGTTTTAAGAAGATTTATTGTATTATAGACAAAAAACTAGTTTAAAAAATTAAAATTATTGTAAAATATGAATTAAATTTAATCAAAAGCTGATTTTATTCGTGAATTTATAGGAGTTCTCAAAAGAATTATTTAAAAATCTTTTTTATATTAATTTGCATTTAAAATCTAAATGGCAGCTATATATTCAATCACTTTATTCTTTATAAAGGCATTTTATTGATAAAATCTTTTTTCCCTGATTACAGAATTAAATATTTGAAGAAGTCTCTTATTAAATATAGCGAACTCTAATTCTTCATTATAGAACTTGATAAAGTATAAGCAAATAAAAATTTAAAAAAGATGTCGGTACTGGGAATCGAGCCCAGGTACTTACGGCCACAACGTAAGATTCTACCACTAAACTATACCGACGACTGAATTTTCTTGGAATAATGGATTTATATAGTTCCTGGAAAATTCTTAATATATCAATTTGAAGCTTAGCAAAAATATTTTAATTATCAATTTTTAAATTGATTTCATAAAGCTCTTAAAGAATAACTAATAAATCTTATATCTGAAATATTCAGTCATTTTTGAATTATTTAATATATAGTATGCGATTCTTTCAGAAATAGAGCATTTGACCTGTTTGAGCAATAAAAGAGCTGGAATCTTCAAGCTTAGAAGAAGCGGTATGCGATTCTTTCAGACATAGTGCATTTGACCTATTTGAGCAATAAAAGACTGGAAGCTTCAAGCTTAGAAGAAGCGTGCTCAATTTAGCTAAAATTAATGAGGGAAACAGAGAAATTAAATTCAGAAAGCAAGTCGTATAGCTTTTTTATTTAAGAAATATTCTTAAAAACAAAACTAAAGAGAAAGATTTTTTGCTTCAATTGGCAGGATTACTAATGATTTAATTAGAAAAGCTTAAGAAGGATAGAAAATATACGAGATATATTGAAAATATATTGAAAATATATAAGAAGCTATTTAAAATATTAGAAAACATACAAAAACAATAGTTAAGCAAGAAAGAGGATTTAAAGTTTAGGCTCACAATATAACATAAACTTTATGGGAATTCAGCAGTCTGGAAAAATTTTAGAGCTGTCTAAGATAGCTAGCAAAGAAAATGAGCAAAAGACTAAATCAATTATGAGAAGGCAAAATAGAAAAGCACAAACGAAATTGATATAAATTCGCAGATGAAATAAAATATGCAAGTTTCCAAAAACATAAAAAATTATCAGCTCTAATATTTAATGGAAAACAAAAATTCTTTTCCTTATATTCCAGAACATTAAAGAAGCATTTTCTTCCTTTATTTTATAGCCGTGATACATGATTCTTTTTCTGCTTCCATATCATCTCATTCAAAATTTACATTACTCACAAGCTAACTTAAAAATATTAATTATCTACTCTAAAACGCTGAAAGCGCTATCGAAATCACCAAAAGGATCCAAGTAAATGTCAAGTCATAAGCTCCACTATCAGTATCTCTACACCTTTCATTCTTTTCAGAAAATTCCTGTTTAGAACTTGTGCAATTGCAAGTTCCATCTTGATTATTGGTCATATGATCTGGGTCAAAGCAAGTCTCACAGGTCTTGGCATCAGTACATATATCGCACCCTTCTCCACAAGCTGAACATTGTTTAGAAGCTGCATTCAAATATTGATGGCTTGGACATTCACATAAATGTGTAGTTTCATTAAAGTATTGATTTTGGAACGAGCAGGCACAAGCCCCAGTTGCGCTTTTAGTCATTGTAGGATCCCAACATTGATTACATTCATTGGCTGATGTGCATATACTTTTGCGCTCCATTTAGCTCTCTTTAATTATAATGAGTAGCAAATTAATGGGCTAGTTTTTAAAGTTAAAACTAGCAAAAGCAGTCCTTAGCAGGCATGTCAGGTACTTATTGAAAGTGCGAAACAATTAATTGTCTTGTCAACTTGATTTTGCAACTGTCAGTAATTCCTCCCTTTCAGCTACGAAATATAAATGAAGAGAAGAGCTATACTTCGCAATTAGAAGGACAAGAAACACAAGTATCTGTCTCTGTATTATTGAAAAGTCCATCTTGACATTCACACATTCCTTCAGTGTTAAAGGTAGCTTTTGCCGTTATGCAGGTACAAATACCATTTGCTAGTTTCGTATTATGCTGATCTATGCATTTCTCACAAGTCGTTGCTGACCCACATTCCTCACATCCGGAGGCACAAGCCACACAAACTTCATTTTTATTTAAATAATACCCAATAGAGCATTCATTGCAATCTCCTTTAGAATCACAGTCTTCACAGCCTACTGCACAAGCAACACAGTTATTATTACTTGAATAAAACCCAGGGTCACATTCGCACGATCCCGAAGTCACATTAAATTCCGCATTTTTAAGGTAAATCATGATATTTTTTTTAAATTAAAATTTTATATTAAATTTATTTTATTTAAAAAAAAAAATAATGAAGGGTTGCCTTATCGTTACATACACAAGTATTGTCTACGAGTTTTAAGTCTATAGGATCTACACAGGAATTGCATGTTTCAGCTGTTCCTGTACATGTTTCGCATGGTGATTCACATTTTGTGCATTCAGTGTTACCATTTTCAAGGAAATAGCCAGGCACGCATGATTCGCAAACAGTGCCTGATCCTATACAAGTTTGACATGGATTAATGCAAGGCTGGCAAATATTGGTTGCATCTAAATAGTATCCGATGTCACAAACGCATATTTTTTGGGTTGGATCAAATGTAGCATGGCTGGATTTACAGCCACAGACTCCTCCACTTAAAACCATATTGTTAGGGTCATCACATGAAAGGCATGTAGTTGCTGATTCAGAGCATGTAGCACATGGCGATGAGCAAGCAATGCACAAGTCATCTTGATTAAAATAGCCATCTGCACAGGAAGTGCAATTTGAGGCAATAATATCACATGTAGCACATTCTGTATTGCAGCTTGCACAAATATCATTGGATTCGAAATATTTTGGATTGCAGACGCATGCATTATCACTTGCTTCATAGCTAGCATTTGGATCTTTACATTTGCAAATACCGGCATCAGCCTCTAAGAAGGTATCTATACAAGTAAGACAATAAGTTGTAGTTGTTTGGCAAGTTGCGCAAGGAGATTGGCAAGCATTGTAGCCTGGAAATTAAATAGCTCTTAGCTGAGAATTATTTGGTCAGCCAAGCATATATAAGCTGATCAATTAATTTTGCTTTCTTATTGAGAGATTTGATTCTCAATTTAAGCATAACTATTGCTTTATGCAGCAATTTCAATTCAATCCTACTTTTTTAAAAACTAAGTGCTATATAGACACAGTATCAAAAATTGGGTATTTCTAAGTGCTGTTTAAGGCGTTAAATACCTGTTGGGGATTTGATAAGAGCACAATTTTTTTAGTAAAAAAATTTATGATTATTGTGTAAATATGCTCTAAACCAAAAATTCCATCTTCTTAGAAGCAAATTATCTAGTTATAATTAGTTATCTAAAGCGAGAAGATCATTGCTGAAACAAGCAAGATCCAAGAGAAAGCCAAACCAATTGCACTATCTTCTCTATCAATGCACTTGTCATTCGAAGTCGAGAATCTCTGGTCGTCATCTTTACAACTACAAGTCCCGTCTTTATCTTCTTGCATATTTGTGGAGTCGTAACACTCGTCACAAAGTGTGGAGTTTGTGCATGTGCTGCAACCTATACTACATGTTTCACATTTCTCAGTGGTGTAATTTCCATAAGTGTGGACAAGGCAATTACATACATGCCCAGTAGGATCATATTCTTGGCCAGCTAATATGCAAGAGCAAGTTCCATCGGTATTTACTACTCCATTCTTGGTATCCCAACAGAATTTGCATGATGCTGCACTTGTGCAAGTTTTGCATCCTTTGCCACATGCTACACATTTATCTACATTTGGGAAATATCCAGAGTTGCATGTGCAGAAGCCTTGGTCATTGAAGATTTGGTTAGGATCAGTGCAACCACAAACGCCATTTTTAAGAGTTGAGAAAGCAGTTGTATCATAACATGTTGTGCAAACAGTTGAGCTTGTACATACTTTACAGCCTGCACCGCAAGCATCACATACATTTCCGTTTATCACAAAACCAGTTTTGCATGAATCACAAGTGGTTGCAGTTCCAGTGCAAGTGGCGCAATTGTTATCGCAGATTGTGCAAGTTCCTCCAGCAGCTGCATAGTATCCTGGATTACAAACGCATGCATCAGAGTTATCATTGAAACTGGCATTAGGATCTGTGCATGAACAAGTGCCAGCATTTAATGTTGTGCCGGCAACACAATCAGTGCATGTAGTACCTGAAGTGCTACATTTAGCGCAAGGAGGTGTGCAAGCTTCACAAACTCCTGCGTTAAGCCAATATCCATCTATACATCCCTGGCAGCTTGTTGCTGATGTACATTCATTGCAAGGAGAAGTGCATTGAGTACAGACTCCGTTGTTATCGAAATAGTCACTATTGCAAACACATGTATTTGAAGTAGTGCTAAAAGTGGCATGAGCGTCTTTACATGTGCAAACTCCTTCATCTAGAGACATGTTATCTGAATCGTCGCAAGCTGTGCAGGTAGTCGCTGAAGTTGAGCAAGTGTTGCATGGGGCAGTACAAGGGAGGCAAGAATTTCCACTCAGATAGTACCCATCCTCGCATGCTGTGCAAGTTGTAGCTGAAGTTGAACATTCAGAGCATGGGGCAGTGCAAGCGGAGCACACGGTATCGGCGCTATAGTAATAGCCAGTGTCGCAAACACAGTTTCCATCTGTAAAAGCACTATCTGTTGGACAGGCACAAGCTGGAGCAGCTGTCATGTGAGTTGAGTCTGCGCATGTATCACAAGTTGCAGCACTTGTAGAACATGTTGCACAATTGGTATTGCAAGTAGAACAGACAGTATCTGCGCTAAAGAAATAGCCAGCGTTACAAGCACAAGCAGTCCCTAATAGTGCTGCATTAGTTGGACAGGCACATGCTGGGGCATCTGACATATGGGTGGCATCAGCACAAGTTAAACACTCATCAGCAGCAGTTTCACATGTAGCGCAGTTTGTATTGCAAGCAGAACAGACAGTGTCAGCGCTGAAGTAATAGCCTGCATTGCAAGTACAAGTTGTTCCTGAGAGAGCTCCGTTAGTTGGGCAAGCACAGGCTGGAGCAGCTGACATATGAGTTGCATCAGAGCAAGTTGCACAGTTGCCAGCGGTTGTGGTACAAGTAGCGCAATTAGTATTACAGGCAGAACAGACAGTGTCAGCGCTGAAGTAATAGCCAGCGTTGCAAGTACAAGTTGTTCCTGAGAGAGCTCCGTTAGTTGGGCAAGCACAGGCTGGAGCAGCTGACATATGAGTTGTATCAGAGCAAGTTGCACAGTTACCAGCGCTTGCGGTGCATGTAGCGCAATTAGTATTACAGACAGAACAGACAGTGTCAGCGCTGAAGTAATAGCCTGCGTTGCAAGTGCAAGTTGTTCCTGAGAGAGCTCCATTAGTTGGGCAAGCACAGGCTGGAGCAGCTGACATATGAGTTGTATCAGAGCAAGTTGCACAGTTGCCAGCGCTTGCGGTGCAAGTAGCGCAGTTGGTATTGCAAGCAGAACAGACAGTGTCCGCGCTGAAGTAATAGCCGGCGTTGCAAGTACAAGTAGTTCCTGAGAGAGCTCCGTTAGTTGGGCAAGCACAAGCTGGAGCAGCTGACATATGAGTTGTATCAGAGCAAGTTGCACAGTTACCAGCGGTTGTGGTGCAAGTGGCGCAGTTAGTATTGCAAGCAGAGCAGACAGTGCCAGCACTGAAGTAATAGCCGGCGTTACAAGTGCAAGTTGTTCCTGAGAGAGCTCCGTTAGTTGGGCAAGCACAAGCTGGAGCAGCTGACATATGAGTTGTATCAGAGCAAGTTGCACAGTTACCAGCGGTTGTGGTACAAGTGGCGCAGTTAGTATTGCAAGCAGAGCAGACAGTGCCAGCACTGAAGTAATAGCCGGCGTTACAAGTGCAAGTTGTTCCTGAGAGAGCTCCGTTAGTTGGGCAAGCACAGGCTGGAGCAGCTGACATATGAGTTGTATCAGAGCAAGTTGCACAGTTACCAGCGGTTGTGGTACAAGTGGCGCAGTTAGTATTGCAAGCAGAGCAGACAGTGCCAGCACTGAAGTAATAGCCGGCGTTACAAGTGCAAGTTGTTCCTGAGAGAGCTCCGTTAGTTGGGCAAGCACAAGCTGGAGCAGCTGACATATGAGTTGTATCAGAGCAAGTTGCACAGTTACCAGCGGTTGTGGTGCAAGTAGCACAGTTAGTATTGCAAGCTGCACAAGCTCCTCCACTTACAAAATAGCCATCAGCACAAGTTTGGCAATTGTCTGCATCAGCGCAAGTTATACAGTTGTTTTGACCAGAAGATACATTAAATGGCGAGGTGAGCCAATCCGCCCTCTTAATATCTCTTGCCGATAGGTTCATTTGGAAAGCCGGGGACCTTGTGGAAGGGAGGACAGCATTCAGAAGAGTGTAATCGGCTACAGTTTAATTGGTTGGTGAGCGCAATGCTGGAATTAGCCGACTGCATGCTCGCATAAAGACCAAGATTTTACCTCCTGAGGAGATGGCTCGCTGGAGTTAGAAGGGAAAGCCTAGCAAGGCCAAAGGTGCACTTGGTTCTTTTGGTCGACAGTCCTACCAGAAAAATTTCCTTTTCAAATTATCTGAAAGAAGAACCCGTTGCTTACGATATGGCGACCCCAACTGATAAGAAGCGGCGGAGCGTTATCCGGAGGCGATTAGTATCTGTGGCCCTATAGGGGGCTTCTCTTTAACTAATTTAAGTTTAAGCTTTGACCAGCATCACAAGCTCCAAGAATTGGTGCTATTTTTATTTCTCTCTCTTTTGCTAAAACTCCTCCTATCTCGCTCATCAGTACTTGTCTTTCCCCTTCCTTGTCTTCATATAAGGCTTTAGAGATTGCAATACAAAGTTCTTTGACCTGTGAAAGTTCATCTAGCTTCATAAGTTTTTCAGCATTAATTTCCAGAGCTAAAGACCTAATAGTCTTATTTTCGTTCACCTCACACTTCTTTGAGGATGCAATTTCTCCCTTTTCTTCATTATTAACAGCGAATATAGTGATATCCGCGGATAAATCTTTGCTTTGGATTATCTGACTAAACAGGATATCTGTGCATTGATTATTCTCGCCAAGCCTTAGCTGACCTGTTGTAGGCTTAGTGAGTATTTTTTTTGATAAAAATTTTTTATATGTTTTTTAAGAGCAATTTTTATTTTTATATAAATCTAGATACTTATTGTCTAGCATTAGCTTATATTTTTTAATAAAAGTATAGTAAATCAGACATTAATTTAGCTGAAGTGGCTAAGGCTGACTGTAAATTTTTATTGGCTTCGTCATTGTTGAAGGATTCTTCGATCATCTGAGCATGAATCCTTAAAGACTTGTATAGGTGAGCTTGTTGACGAAATTCTGCGAGCGATTTCAATACGAACTGAGAGTCGCTGGTGATGTCCTTAGCGTTAAACTTGGATGAAGCAGCTGTAAAACTGAGAATTGTGAGCACGCAGGCCCAAATGACAGTTCCTTTCAACATTTTATTATTACCACACGTACAATATGGGAATAAAGGCTTATATGGATGATTTTGGATAAATTAGGTGATAGATATGGTGAAGAAATTAGTTGTGTTGTAAATTACAAGGAAATTAAATATAACTTATAGTTCAGGATTAAAGGTAGGTAAAGGGATTTATTTATTAGAATTAGAATTTTGTGGAAGATTATGGCGAATTAAAGTCTGTGTGATTAAGTATGTGACAAATATAAAGGATTTAAGTGAATGATAAATTTTTGTATAAAATAAGCATTATTTGTATATACAGAGAATAGAGTATATATTTACCTCTATTAAATTGGCTCATAATGGATAAAAAATATTTCTAACTCTTTGATATCTAATTGATAGATAAAATTAATTATTTATAAACATATTTATTCATAAATGATAAGAAATCCTGGTTGAATTTTAACTGTTTTCAAATATTTTTTAATTAATGAAGAGTAAAGGCAAGCCTCATAAAGTTTTTTAAATCGTTAGGCATTTTTACATATGTCCATACAAATAATCATTCTATTTTAAACAGCTCAGCATTCTATTAAACTATATCTTCATAAGGTAATACAGAATTTTTGATAAATGGTTTCATTTCGATTAATAATATAATTATGTATACTAAATAGCATATAATAGCATACTATGGGGTAGAAATTGTTATAAATGTTGCAACCAGCTTTTATAAAAATTCTTTGAGGATTATTTGCATAATTTTTATATAAATACTTGCAATCATATTAAATAAAAACTTCAACATTTCTATAAAAGTCGATAGAAATATAAAAATAAAAGAATAATTTTTAAATAATTATGCAGACTGTATATAAATTTTCACTTGAATTTCGTTATTAATTGTATTTTAAGTCTTAGTAGTTAATTTTGATTACTCTGGAATTGCTATCAAGAGATTTTTGTATTTTCCAGTTAGAAAAATAGCTGGAAATCATGACAGAAATGAATCGGTATGTTTATAGTGAATAAAAATGACGAGAATGAGATGAAAATTGTTGAAAAATTATGTATGAATAAAATATCATTATCATAATCGACAGAATTTCGAAATATTATCTTTTTACTCTTCCTTGGTTTGAGCGAAACAATTGGATTTTTTTAGGGGAAATTAGCCCTGTTTTAATGCATTCTATGGTTTAAATATTTTTGGCGCATCATAATTCAGATCTTCCAGCTAATTTGAATATCTTCAACAACTTTAAGAATTAAGATTGGAATCCCAAGTATCCTCAAATAAGTATTTTTTTTTAAAATGAAATAAAGAGCGCTTGCAAACGAAATATCTTGCACAATAATCAAAGGGTTAGTCAGCTATTTGAAATGCTGAATCAATATTCCCTAAAAATCATTTATAAAATTATAATATAAATCATTAGTGATTGTAAAGATATAATAATTTGGATTTTACATTTGGAATATTGTTTTATACGAAAAAGTTGACTTTAAATAAAATATAAAATTCCATATTCGATTTACGACTTGCAAATTCTATATACTTTTTCACTATTTATCTTCAAAAACTTCTTTGCTAGCACTTATAAGTTTGATATTATCATTATAGTCTAGCAGCAAGATATAATAATTAATGATCTAAACTTAGAACAAAAAATTATCTTATTCATAAACTGCCAAGATAAACGATATGTAGAGATACTCTAACGCGAATTTCGTTTTGTAGTTTTTAACAGAGATATAGTATTTTTATCAGCCTTCACTATTTTCAAGTTGAAAAGAACAAAAACTTCAGTTTAAAATTTTTTATTAATATAAGAAATTAATTTTCTATATAAATTGCTAATCCTTCAGCTTTTTAAATAATTGTTTTAAAAAATTTAAATTCGCAAAAATTTAAAGTCAAAATAATGTAATTTATTATATATATGTTTTAGAATACAATCTGTTTTAATTTAGCTGGATTAGCAAGCGTTTTCATTATCAATTATACATAAAAATATTTTATCAAAAGGAATATTATTTAAAAAATTTTTCTCACTCGCACAGAGATGTTTTTTACCAAAAATAGGCATTTTTTCAACAGCTTTGGTCACTCGCGAGGGTAGGAGTAAGTATCTATAAAAATATTGGTATAAATCACATTTTTTCAATAATTGTGGCAATATTAATCTTTAATTTTACTATGGTTCTGCTAATTGCATGCCATTATGAATTAATTAAACATCTTATTGTATATCCTCATGAAAAATGACAAAGCTGAAAGATAATTTACTTTTATGCTCTTTTATTTGAAAAAAATTGATATGAAATTTTCATACTTATGCTAAATAAAAATATCATAAAATATTCAGATTAGTGATATTTTATTAAAAATTGAACGACCTTTTTGATATTTAAATTTTCATCTCTCTATAATTTTTTAACTAATTCACACTTTAAATTACAACAAAATGCAATTTTTGGGGGCTTTAATGCAACAAAATTTTTTTAAAATAGTAAAATTTTATTAGTGAAAATACCAATTTTGGCTTATTTAACGGGGAAAAATGCAAGTATAATGTTATTCATAAAATAAATTCAAAAATATTTAGCTCACTAGTCAGATTATATTTTTCTAAATTTTTAAAATTTAAAAAATTAACTCCCTTTGAGTTTTAACAGGATTTTTTCTTCCCATTTCAATATGGAGGAGTAAAGCATTGCATCGCCCAATTTTTGTATTTGCATTTCTCTCTTCAATTAAATAATCTTAATAGTCTATCAATTAATATTTTTGATATTTTCTTTAGACCATTAAATAATTTATAAATTGAAGATGAAAGTCTTTATTATGATATTGCTGTGTATAAATTTGTAGTTTGAATCTTTTGGGAGATTTTACTTATGCACTATTTCAGTGCAAAAGTAAAAGAATTTATTTTAGAAATTTTATTAATGTGTTTATTTTTGAGATCTCTGAAAAATTTATTAACAAAAAACACTAATTAAGTGTTTAAGGCGTCATAAAGCTACGCTACTACTAAAGGGACAGAGCCAAAATGATGGCGTCATGAGCATTTATCAAAAAGGTCGGACCATCCCAAATGAACCGACTGCCATCTAGCAACCGCTTCTCACCCGGCGCAAATGTCGTTGCCCTTGCCTGACTCAGCTCCTGCATGTGCTTCCCTAATAGTCTTCCTCCTCAGATGCTATGAGAGGTGAAAACCCTGAGCCTCTTGTTTGCACTCAGGAGCCATACTTCTGGCTATCCCAAGTTAAATTTTTTGTTACAGAAGATCTCAAGAGAAAATCAAACCCAATAAATAAGATTCCATCAGGGAGGAAATTAGAAAAAACTAATTTCTCTTGACCCAAATGGCACTTTATTTATCAAAAGATTATTAAAATTTATCCATTTCGCTCATAGGAGCCTTTATTTCTTATTTCATGTGCATTACTCCAGAAACTTCCCAAAGATATGATTTGCAAAAGGATTTATTTCACTTTAAGTTCTTGAGTCTATCTACGCTGAATCCTATCCTACTAAACTTAATTATATTTAATTCTCATCATAGTCAATATATAAGCCGAAATTTTGCATGGTCCTTTTTTATAAATTCAATAAGTTCATGGAAATATACTTATTTAATTTCCTTAATTAAAATTTTTGGATTTTTAAATATCATGAAATCTAAAGTCTAATTGCTAAAAGAACTTTTATAGCAATTATAATTTAAAATTAAATATGATAAAAGAACAAATTGTAATAATATATTTAACTGTCCGTAAGATTGTCTAGTTCCCAGTAAGTATAAGGAGTTGTCAAAAAAACGTAGCTTTTATAAATAGCATCAATAGGGAATATCTAGAAAAATTTTAAAACTTATCAAGCTTTGTCTAAAATTTTAAGCAGATGCTAATCATAATCCCTCAGGTTAAACCAAAGTTCACGATATCAAGATATCAATTAAATTTAATAAAAATTGCTATAAAAATTATAAAGCAATAAAGCTGGCTTGGAAACTATTATAGAATAGAACTCCTTTGATCTCTTTCTTTATAATATAAACTTAATTAAAATCAAGTTTATACTGAAATGAAGGATATTTGGATTTTATATCATTGAATAATTCGTAAATCGCAAAATAAACTCTACCCAATTTAAAAAAGTTGAATATAAAGGCACCCTATCAAGTTTATTATCATGGGACTTAAGCAAGTAGTTTATAAAATCAAAATGCAATCGACTTTATTTTCAAGAAAATGAAATAAGCAAAGCTAACCTAGCTATAATTGCAAAAAGCCTCAAATCTCATAAAATAATGCATATTTTATTAAATTATTTTTTCTTGAATATATATGAAAAGGTCTTCCCAGTAATTTTTCAAAATAGCTTATTTATTATCTGAAAATTTTGTTTTTCGAACTTTAATCTCCGCTTATTTTATTTGAATTTTTTTAAATTTACTTCTTTTATTCACTTCATCTTAGCAATAAAAAGTATAGGAATATATTATAAGAAATACGTTAAATTTTTCTTTATCAACTTTCTAGCATTTTATTCTTATAAATAAAGATAGATAAGCATCCTGAAGGAAAAAAGTTGTTAAATTTCGCAAGCTTGGCTTTATAAGCTTTAACCAGTAAAGTAGGTAAGTTAAATGTTATATTTAATAATTAATTTTGTAACAGCCAGCCATGCTGAAAATATGGACTTTTCAGTATTCGCATCAAATGAAGCCAATTTTATTATCCCTAAATCATAATGCACCTGCTTTAGCATGCTGAAGTAATATTTATTTAGTAATATATAATTATAAAAAAATGTAAAAAGGTAATAAATTTTGAAGAGGTTTTAAGGAATCACGCAAGCAATATTAAGTTGAAAGTAAAGCTTAAACTGAAGGAAAAAGGCAAAAATAATTCGTTTAATATATATTTTAATAGCTTTTATAGCCAATAGGCACAGTTATATCCAGTTAAAATTTTAGATTGATCTTAAATGGCTTTAGCCTTAAATATTTAAATCTTCTCCTCATCCGCCTTACATGATTTAAGGCTATGATAATCCTGCAAATAGCATTTTTGACATAATCCCTTTGCATAGAGTTGGCGATCTGTATGCTGGCAATTTCAAGCTTTTTTTTGTCTCCCGATTTTATGATAGCAATTATTACACATGCTCCTTGCATAGTATCGTTTATTCACGTGGGGGCAAGCTGTGATTCTCTTCCTTGACCTTTTTTTAGAAATGCTCTTCAATGGAATTTTGGGTTTTTGGATTAGCTCAGCTTCACTTATTCCTTCAAAGGGTTCTATTTTAGGAAGCCGCAGACTAGATCCTTCTCTAGATGGAAATACCAGGGAAAACATTCCTGAAAACATTGTTGAGTTGTCCTCAAAGTTTATACTCATCAATAATATGCTGTATATTATAAATCTTTGACTATATTTTTTCTATGAAATCTCTTTTATTTTTAAGTTAAATTAAAATATGAATTTGTTATTTAAGGAGTATAGAATATTATCCTATCCACGAATTTAACACATAAATGGAGTTTTCAGCATATAGTTTTATTTAAAAAATTTAAAAAGCTTATAGAACTTAAAAAATAAAAAAAAAAAAGCCTTACGATTTAATTTTAAGTCTCAATTATTACGTAAAACATAAAAAATCAGTTAAAAACATCTTAAGATCAAAAATCTTGGGTCAATAAAGAAATAAAAATAGCTATTATATTTGGTTCTTAAATATATAGAATTTGGATTATTATTTTGACTGCTAGCTTCTAAAAAATTAACAATGTTAACATATTTATATGAACTTATGGATTATTCTTGGAAATTTTAAAATTTTTTGATTTTTATTGAAGATTTAAAATGGAAGAATTTAAAAAAATTATGCTTGACCAGTTGCTGAGTTATTAGAAACTCACAAAGAGACGTTAAAATATGAAATTTTAGGGGAACTTTCTTTTTCGCTTATAGCAATGCAAATTCATATTTATAAATTCACGCTTAATATTTTATAATAGCTGTGAAATACTCAGATATGACTGGCTATGCAATAAACATGGGCAAATGCAGAAAACCAGAATAAAGGAAGTAATTATAAAATATCTATCAAAAAATGCCTACTTTAATTTTAGACTATATGAGAAAGCCCTATTAAAATATCATATTTAAATAAATTATAAAAGAAGATAAAGTGAGTTGAATTTTTATATTAATTGGTTAAATTCGTTCAGTTTATTGCAGCTGAAATAATATTTCAAGCTATACACAAATTTAAAAGATTTAATTATAAGACTGAGTATTATGGAAAAGCACAGGCAAGTCATATGATTTTTTAAAATAAGCAATTTGCTTTTACTTTTAAATTCTTTGTACATGCTGATGATTATCACACTAACTTTTTTAAAAAATCTCTTTTAAATCAAAATCAAATAATAATATTAGAATTAAATTTTTTAAAATTATTGTTGAGGCTAAATTCAAAAATATTAAACAGTTCATAGAGCTCTGTATAATATATATCAAATAAAGTTTAGCCTTGAAAATGGAGTAAAAAATTCACGTTCACATTTAAAAATTTATTAGAATGGCTTTTGGCCGACTACTTTATTATTATTTGAATTTTTCTTTTTGCGTTTGCAATATGGATTGCCTATAATCTTTAATAAACTTTTTCTTATAAAAATGCATAATCTTTTATTTATTACTTTTTTGCTATAAGAAGTGGTTTATGCAAAATATTTCTTATTATCACAAAATTAGCTTCTTACTCCCCCCCCCCTCCGTGAGTGAACAAAAAAATTTTGTTCACTCACGGAGGGGGGTTAATTTTTTTATTTTAAAAAATTTATATATAAATTTTCTAACTCCCCCCCCCTCCGTGAGCGAACAAAACCATTAGAAAAATCGCCATTTTTTGACCAAAAACCCACCCTCCGTGAGTGAACAAAAATTTTTTTAATAGAAAAAATTTTAATGGAAAAAAATTTTGATATATAAGTGATAATTAGTATAATGAAATCTAGAGCTAATTCTGTTTAATTTTAAACAAATTGCGTTTTAAAACATAAATTTTGCAAATTAAATTAATATTTGCTTCCCAATTTTTGCAAATTAGGATTTTTTTAAATTTCGAAAAAAATATTTTTTTATAAAATTTATATATAAATTTTTTTTAAAAAAAAAAAATTAACCCCCCTCCGTGAGCGAACAAAATTTTTTTGTTCGCTCATGGAGGGGGGGGGGGGAGTAAAAATATTTTTTTTTCGAAATTTAAAAAAAATTCTAATTCGCAAAAATTGGAAAGCAAATATTAATTTAATTTATAAAATTTATGTTTTAAAAAGCAATTCGTTTAAAATTAAACAGAATTAGCTCTAGATTTCATTATAATAATTATCATTTATATATCAATTTTTTTTTCCATAAAAAATTTTTGTTCACTCACGGAGGGTGGGTTTTTGGGCAAAAAAATAGCGATTTTTCTAATGGTTTTGTTCACTCACGGAGGGGGGGGAGTTAGAAAGCTTTAATCAGAAATTCAGGTAAATTCATTTTTGTTATATTTGATAGTTATATCCAATGAGCAACTATCGTTTGGCTCACAAATTTATGCATATTTTAAAAAATGCAATTTCAGGCATTTTGATTCTGGCTCAAGCTGGTCTTAAATTAAAGATATAAATTTTATAACAGCAAACTAAAAAATATCGGACACTCAAAAGTAAGTGAAAATCTAAAATTAAAATTTATTCTTTAAAAGGACTGTTAATAATAATAATAATCTGAAAGTAAAAGCTGCTTAAGTGCGAAACACTATTAAATTTTGTTACAATATATTTTATGAAGTTATCTATTCTTAAGAGCTGAAAAATAAAGCCAACCTCTTTCTGATATTTTTAATCAATTTTGTAAAGTTAATTTTAAATATTCTAGGTCTATCTTAAATCTCAGATTTATGGTGAAGTTGTAAATAAATATTTACACAATTTTTAGCACTATTAGTAAGGAAATCTGAGTTTATCTTTACATAAGCACATATCTGGCCTGAATCTCGGCCAGTTTCCCACTTAATTCACCTTAGTTACGAGGTTAAGAAGATTTCGTCAAAGATCAGAATCTTTTAGATCTCGTTTTATTTATTTAGTTTTAAATCATCAATAATATTATGTGATCCGCATATTAACATAAAAGGATTTGTGAGCAAAAATAAGACATATACAACAGAAGAAATAAAATAATCAACTCTTTTTAATATTAAATATAGCATTTTTAATTTTGGGTGTTCAGTTATAAGATGAAAAATCACAAACTTAGTCCTGTTTGGGATCATACACTCAAGGATAAGAAAAGAAGCTCTAAGTTTTGACTAATTTTGAATCATATTTTTCAAGAATTATAAGGAAGATGGACTACCAAAATGAACAAATATAAATTTATCTTTTAGGATATATTTTGTTTAGCAGAATCCTAAAAATTTATAAATTGCTGAAAAGCTTTCATTTATGTTAACTACTCCTTCTTTTAAGATTTGGCAATTCCATTTACCATTATCAAATTTATTAACAGGAAACTCTTATAAATTCTTTGATATCTGATTATTGATATATAATAGAAAGTTGAAAATATTATCCTCTTTATAGATTTTCAAGAAAACATGATGGTTTCTCATGCAATGATGAAGGGATTAATATTATTTTAAAATCATTGCAATCCCAGAAAAGGTGATGATCTCTGCAAAAACAGTATTCAATTCAAGCTATCCTATGATTTTAATTAAAGCCGTATTAGCAAGCTTCATAAGCATAAGAAAATATTGAAGAAGAACAGTGTTGAAAAAATCCCTATTGACAGAATTTTTATTTAAAATTTTAGATTTGAAAAGCAAGCTTTTTAGATTTGTGTTTAAATGTTCAGATAAAAAGACAAAGAGTTTTAATATTATAAAAAGTAATATGTGCTCTAGTCCACTGCAGTAATAAAACTATTTTCTTTAGCTTAAATAAGCAAAAATTTATATTAGCCTTAATGATAAGAGTAAGATATATGCAAAAAATGGTGCTGAATGCATAATTATAAGAATAAGCAAGCAGCTTTAACTTATAGAAGATTTGTCTTATTAAAGCGAATAATTGCTTTGCTTTATTTTTGCTTAAGAAAGAAATTAATAAATAATAATTAGAATATAAAAAATTATTCTGAGAAATATGAATTAAAAAGATAACCAAAGCTAAGATAGCCATGGCATTCTAAAATTATACGCAAGTAGTGCAAGGGTTTTTCAAATTATATCTTAAGCCTTGAAGATGAAATAAAAGACCTGTCTTCATATTTAAATAAACTTCGAAAAGCAGTTTATTTAATTTTTGAATTTCTCAGAATGCAATTTTCGATGTCATCAGTCTGAATTATTTTATTGCTCAATATTTATTATTGGAATTTTAGCAAAAATGATCATCAACTCAAGAAGCGAATTCGCTGCTTTATTAAAAGGAGATAATATTTCAATTTATTGCTTATTGTTATTTATTTCAACAAAATATTTTTTATTATTTCAAGATAGCCTTAATAATCCTATTCAGTGAGGGAGTTAATTTCATATTTGTTTATTTGATAATTAAATTTTATGTAACAGACAGACTAAAAAATATGGAATTGTCAAATTTTAAATTTAATGACTGCTATTTATCAATTTTATTAAGGACTATCATTTCTTGAGACTTGGCGTAGAGCCACCTACTTCTTCCTCCTCTATATTAATTTTCATAAGAAAATTTTAAAACCTTATATGAAGCTGTTTTAATTATACTTATTATACCCTAATAAAAATAAGCAATAATAAATCATAATAAAATAGCATCAGTGCCTTGCATCATATGACCCTAAAATTATATACATCCTAAAATTATATGCATCCTTATTTTTTATAAACAATTCTTTAAATTATCGACTATAAACTAAAGCTTTTTTAATTTTTCACTTTGGAAAATTTTGCTTTATGGTAATTCCTCAAGTAACAAGTTTTACAAACTCCCTTGGCATACAGCCGACGATCTTTGTGCTGACATGCTCAAGCTTGCTTTTGTCTTCCAGATCTATGGTAGCAGGTGCTACACATATTCCTGGCGTAATGACGTTTATTTACATGAGGGCAAGCAGTAATCTTCATTTTTTTAGGTCTTTTCGAGTCGCAGTTGAAAAAATCATTGTCTTTTTCCTTTGATTTTCTTTCCTTGGCATCGAAGAATTGTATTTCTGGTAGTCTTAGACTTGGTACTCCTTCACGTGATTTAAAGATCAAGGAAAACATCCCTGAAAAAATTGAAAACCCATTGTCGCAATTTTCGCTCATCTTTAACATTATATCGTCCACAAATTTAAAATAAATGGAACTAATTCGCTAAGATTCAAAATATTAATTTAATTGATAAGATAAAATGGATAGTTATCTTGTGAGGATTGCTATAAAAATATTAGAAAATTTTTATTTTTTTATTTTTCTATGCTATTTAATATTAAAAAACCATATGATCACTTTTATAAGGAAATAATTACTTTAATATACTAAATGGAGATTTTTTATGATATCCTATATCGATAGTTCTTTTTAATTTTAAGCTACCTTTTTAAACAAAACATTTAGAAAATTTATAATACGCTTTTTTAAGCAATAATTAGACAAAAGAATAAAAGTATTTTAAGATATTTTAATAAGACAATTATGTTTTTAATCACTTTTATCCATAAATTTTAATATTTAAAAAATAAATAGCTTTATAAGATTAACTTTTATTATAACAAAATTATTTGTGAAGTAGCATCTCATAATTTATACTTATGAGAATTAGAAAAGGCAATATGTATCAAAGCTACTGAGTAAGTTAATCAATAAACTGTATAAATTTATATATATTTATATAAATTATGGTAAGTAATTTTAAGAAATAATTTATATTATTAAAAATCTTTAATTCCGCCTGATTTCTATTCCTTTATTGATTCTTAAAGAGTTTCAATCAACTTTTCAAAAATAGCTATTTATAATATCTTGCACATATCTAAAATTAGTTCCAAAAATAATCAAATTTGACATTATTTATTTTTAAAACAGATTATTATTTTGTATAATTTAATAATATTTAGTGCTATTCAATAATTCTAGAGCTTTCAAATTTCTAATAATCTTGCTTCAGTTGTCCATCTGATGATGTTGTTTTTGCATCTTTACAAAATAAAAATTGCTGATAGAATAAGCGAGTTTTTTATTAATATAAAATAAAAGTGAAATAGAAAAGTTCAGGACAAAAAATTCATAGTAAAAATTCAAAAATTCTCCAAAATGACTTTTGATTTGCAATAATTCTTAATAAATTTTTCATATTAGTTTTATTTTCACCAACTCTCAATTTTGGCAATTCTTCATGGTGCTGCTTCATCCCTAGTGTCCCTAAGCTACCCTCTATCATGCTATTTTTTTTAAGAAGTTTTTTCAAATCAAATAAATTTTTGTGTAAGGTTCATGCTTAAAATAAAACAATATATATATATATATATTTAATACTAATTGCAGAGTTGTCTAATTGTTTCGTAAATTATGCTAACTTTTGAATTTTTTAAATACCTAATAAAATAATCTTCCATTTCAAATTTAAATTCGTGGACGACATAATATTATAGATGGGTGAAAATTTCAGAGATAAGGTTTCAGTATTCTCAGGGATGTTCTCCTTGATTTCAAATTTTATAGAAGGAGAACCAAGCCGAAAATTACCTAAAATTCAATTTTTGCACGATGATAGTAATTCTAAAGAAATCAAGGAAGAGAAAAAAGTTAAAAATAATCCCAAAAGCAAAACGAAAAAGCAGCATAGAAGGAAGAACACTGCTTGCCCTCACGCAAATAAACGGCATTACGCCAGAAACATGTGTAGCAATTGTTACCATAAATTTGGGAGACAAAAAGAAGCTTGGATGTGCCCGCATAAAGACCTCAAATTCTATGCCAAAGGATTGTGCAAAGCTTGCTACTTAAAAAATTATCATCAGATGAGAACTTCAAAAGTGCCTAAAGAAGAAAATTAATGTTTAACTTTAGGTTGAGTTATCTAAAATGGCTAGTAAAACCAATAATATATAAAATCTTAGAGTTATGTGATGAAGGCATTAGAGTAATCAGTTAATTGCTATAAATAAAGAATTGCTTAGATCCAGTTAGAGTGGGTCTGAGGGACTATTTTAGCGGTTAAACTAAGGAAGGCATTGCTTACCTTTTATCCTCGGTTTTAATTAACAAATTTATATAAAAATGTTTATACAGTGATGTCATCAATAATGAGAACATTTTTATTTTATTGGAAATTGTTTTATGGCTTTAAGCCTTAGAGCTTAAATTGCTCTAATACAACTATTCTCCTGAAAAATATGACAGAATTTATAGTTCGACCGATTAAGAGTTACCTTTTATTAAGTAGATATAATTGTATTGATTTTAATGTAAATCAGGAAAATATCGAAAATTATGCTGAAATGCATTTAAAGGTATTATGGAGTAGGATGTAGCTAACACAATATCTTGCTAAATAAAAAGATAATCTTTACATATTAAGTTTAATCATAATATTGAATTTCTCATTATTCTAGCAATTTCCAAGCCTAGCTGTTACAAAATTTTATTTACCAAATATAAAATATGAGTGAGCCACATTACTGATCAAGGCCTATTAAGCTGAACTTTGATGACAAAAGAACAAGATTGCCATATATATATTAGCGAGAAAATTAAGAGTGAGTAAAAATGCAATTATTCTAGATGATTAAATAAATAGCGAGACTATATTCTTAAATCCTTTATTATTTTAATTATATAATTGAATATGAATTCTTGCATTTAATTCAGTTGTGTTAATATATAAAAAATTGACTTAAACCCTTTTTTACTCCATCCTTAAAAATCAAGATCTATGCTGAAAAACCCATTTAATGAAATTTTAATATGTCCTGAATTATTTAGCTTTAATTAGCTTTTTTAATTAAAATAAATTTTTAGAAAAAATCGATTTTTATTGTTCTTTTAAATTTGTTTCTGAGTGGCAATTAAATTAATGGTAAAAGTGTTTGCAAGGATTTATATTCGACATATTAAGGTTATTTCTAAATTTTTATTTATTCACATAATATGTCCATCATTATATACACAGATATTGCATATACATAAAATGGCGTATGGCGACCGACCCACCCTCCCAGTGGTGGTTACCCATGTATATCCGGGCATGGTTTTTGGAGCCAGGAATTAGCCCAACAACGTCCGGGACCTCGAAGCGAGAGGCCTAAGCGCGAGAACCGCTGTTTTTGCGACCAGACCCATGGGCAGTTATTCGTGACTTCTTTTTGCCAGCAGCGCTCAGCCCAGTGAGTGCCCGAAATGAGGCAGGGTGAATTACCTGCCTAAGCTGCTTTAGTGGCTCGCCCCGAATGGCGAAAGCTGTTGAGTTCTTTCTCGGGATGACCGGAAAAGAGGGGAGGCGAGTTAGACATCGAGACGGGGGTCTCTCCAGTTGAAAAGGTGCCCTTCAATGGGCAGATCTGGCGGACGACGAAGCGGAGTTGGCGTAAACTTAGGCGACGATCCAAGTTGGAAATGGAGGTGGTCAGCAAAGCCGGTATAAGACGGCCCTTGACAATACCTCTACCGAGAAACCGGGGTTTTCGGCCCGGGCTTGGTGAACGCTCTGCCACCACACGGGAAACCGTGGCATGCGACCTCGGACGTAGTAGGGACCTTAAATACCCAGCGTAATCTTAATCTTAATCATTATACACAGATATTGCCATAAAGCTCTTTTAAATTTTTGCTTAAAATTAAATTTTCAAATAATAAAGAAATAATTTAGTGCACAGCGTAATAAAGAACGAATTATTAAGCCAAAATTATTTTTTTTATTTTCATCTTAATACCTAATTCTTGTCATTAAAGCAGAAGGTATTATGAATTTTGCGCAATTTATAAATTTCGTTTTTGGAATTTAAATATAAATTCAAATACTTTTTAATGATTCTGAGAAATCTAATGCTTCTATTTGCTGATTTATGCTCAAATAATTTTAAATTAATTGCAATCTATCTAAACTTTGAGATTTTATTATACATCAAAGTATATTGGGATTCGCCAATCCTATTTTGAAAGGTTTTTATATAGCCAGAAATATTTTAAACAATATCAATTCCTCGTGAACTGCATTGGAATTTCCAGGCAATTGGCTGAGAGTGTAAAAGTCTTGCAACTTTAATGTAATATCTAAAAAGTTTTATCAGAGTATCATAATGAAGACCATTAAATTCCAAAAAATTTGGTTATCTTTGCGAATGAATAAATAATTTATGGATCTTATAATAAATATTTGAATCTTAAACATAAAACAATAAAATTTTGAATCATTATATATGATTTTTATATAATATTGAAATTCCAGATTTTCTATCTCTATATTCGATTTTACATAACTATAAACCTAAGCAATAAATGAAAGCTATTATAATTATTATCAAGATTTAATTATTCATAATTATCCCTAACTAGATAAGCTTAAAAAGACAAAATATCCACATCATAAAAAAGTTCCATTTTCCATTTTGTTCAAATAATGGCGTTTGGATGAAATACTTCAAAAAAATTAAAATTTAGCAATTTTCTAAACTTTTATTAAAAACCTTCCTTACTCGATAAAAATTAGCGTTTTTTTAAAATTACTTCTATTTTTCTATTTATTTATATGACTTATATTTTTGAAAAATTTTCTAAATTTTCTTTATTAGCAAAGATCTTAAAATTAAAGAAAATATATAGGCATTGCCTAAACGTAGCCTGATAAGGGCATAAGGATATGCAGTTCCTATCTCCAGTTGGTCTGGCTAACTCAGGTTGGCCAAACCAACTGAAGAGTAGGCAAATGAGCCTCTTGTAGTTCAATTGGCAGCTCTCCAGTAGGCTTAACCAATCTAAATTGGCCAGACCAACTGGAGATAGAAGCTCTCCATCCTTAACTCCTTATCAGGCAATTTAAAGGCAATACCTATAAGCAATATTTATCAATAGAAGCATTTATTTGACTTTTCAGTTTTTGGGCTTCTTTAATGTTTTAATTGTAATTCATGTTGGTTGTTCCATTTATAGGGTGGATTGGTGGATAATATATAATATTTCTATACTAAAGAATGAGCAAGTCTAAATTTAAAAAGATAATGCTTTATTACTGCGATAAAAAGGACATAAAAAATAGTAAACTCATTAAAAATAAACAAAAAAATACTATAATATAGATGAGTGAGAATTATAAGGATAAACTCAATGTTTTTTCAGGGATGTTTTCCTTGATATTCAAATTTTCAGAAGAAGGATCTAGCCTAAGACTTCCTAATTCGCCCTCTATGACCGGGTAAACCTTTGGAAATCGCTATATATTATAGGAAAAACTCTATAGTTAGTTAGTAAAAAATTTTAATATAAAATGTTCTTATAAAATTATATTTATATATAAATGACATTTACTATAATGAAATCTCTAGCGATAAATTTTTAGATAACTTTCATTCTAAAACATTTTATAACTTAAATTAATATTTATTTTCTGGAGTTTTTTATAATTTATTATTTTAATATAAAATAATTTTTTTATTCGCTCAAAAAGGGGAGTAATATATTTTCTTGCGAAGATAGCGAAGTTGAAGAAGAAGGTGAGTCTAAGGAAAATCCTGAAGAGGTTTCTAAAAGGCGCCCAGCAAGAGGCGCACATAAGAGAATCACTGCTTGCCCTCATGCGAATAGACGCCACTATGCCAAGAGTATGTGCAGCAATTGCTACCATAAAAGTGGGCGACACAAAAAAGCTTGGAGTTGCCCACACCAAGATCGTCTGCTCTATGCTAAAGGAATGTGCCAGTTTTGCTATTTGCAGAGCTACCATAAGTCTAGATCTTGTAAAGTTGTCATCAAATCCGAAAGGTTAAAAATTCAAGCTTAAATTTTTTGTTTAGTTTTATAAAAAATTAGTCTGGAATACTAATATATAAATATTATTTTAGAGAGCTGCTTAAAAAGTTTTTTATAAGTAAATAAAATTATTTAATTCAACTTTAATCTTCTAGATCAGTAAACCCATTAAATGTTGATTCATATATTAAACTCAAATCTTAAATCTTCGCAATGATATAGCTTTTTATAGCTATTAAATGCAGAAGGCAAGGCAAACAGCTAGACAGCAGTATTTAAATAATAGATAATTTTTAGTGCATCATAAAACAGTAGCAGTGTCATTTGAAATTATGATTCGATGATCCATTTTTATACTAGCTGTTACAAATATTTGATAATTAATTGTAATAAATATGAAGTAGCTGCTTTACTGATCCCAGGATTATAAAGCTTAGCTTGTGAAAATAAGGGAAATTTATTGCATAAATTAATTTATGATTTGCCCGAATATTAGGGAGAAAATTAGCTGCATACAGGTAACAAAAAAATATTAAGTCTTTCAGGATTTTTGATTGACTTGATATTTTATCAATAAATTCCATTTTCAAATTCAGAATATGATTATTTGGTTCCATGAAATTTAGCTAAAATTAATACCAAAATATTCAAAATAATAAAATAGCCTATTTGAATAATCAGTTTAACAGAATAAAAGGGCATAAGGTAAAACATTTTTTTTATTTCCATCTTAAAAAGCCAAAAATAAGCTTAGGGCTTATTATTGATTGCCTAGGGTATTATTATAAGCAACGCCTTTGTGTTTTGAAGTTTTTGATGCTATAATTTTTGCAAGTTTTTAGCTCTCTTAAAAAAATAACATAAGAAATTTTAGTTTTAGAGGGTTTTTTTTGCTAGATAATAGAAATATTATTATTTATCAGAACTGATAATTTTACTATGGGATATTATTTTAATTATTTTGCTATTTCGAAAATTTATCAGCTGTTTGATGTGAAATATTTTTAAATTAATTATGGAAGGTAAAAATGTATACTATGAAACTCCTTATCTTTTTATAATTGGCACAATCATATAATAGTAAATGAAGCTTAATTTAATGAATTAAAAGTAGTGCTAAACTATATTGAATTGATAAAGATTCTAATTTATATTCTAAAAATTCATTTTCAGTATAGAATTAAGGCTATTAAAATTAGAAAAAATCTTGGATGTCAATTACAATACGAAATTTTTAAATATAAAAGCAATTACTTTACAGTTCGACTAAAATAATGCAAAAATCTTATAAACTCACCCTTTTTTATATCTTAATAATCCATAATAATGCTTATAATTTTTACCTTTTAAATAAGCCAAAAATAGTTTATGGTTATGCTTCAAGACTGGACTTAGCAATAATTCGACCATTTTACTTCTTTTTCTGTAAAATCTCATAAGATCTAATTCATTAGTTAATTTTTCATGGCATTATTCAGAAACTTAGATGCTATATAAAACTCTAAAATAAGAGATTAGCTTTTCAGAAGCTGCAGAGAAAACTATATATCTACAGATATTTAATATTACATAAACTAAATTAAAATTGCTAATAAAATATAATAATTATGTCTATGAGCTAAGTTTTTCCTTTAATTTGAGACTAATAGATATATTTTTATTCTAAAATTAACTTCAAGATAAGAATTTCAACTTCTTAAATTTTGTGATAAATAGAGAACCTTAAGGCCTATAAAGGAAGCCAATAATTATTTTGATATTTACTTTTAGTGCTGAAGCGTAAATTTTAAAGAAAATTCAATAATTTTGTTAGTAAGCCAAGGGGCGAATTAGAAGCAAATTATCTAGCTTAAATTAGTTATCTAAAGCGAGAAGATCATTGCAGAAATAAGCAAGACCCAAGAGAAAGTCAACCCAATTGCACTATCTCCTCTATCAATGCACTTTTCATTCGAAGTCGAGAATCTCTGGTCGTCATCTTTACAACTACAAGTCCCGTCTTTATCTTCTTGCATATTTGTGGAGTCGTAACACTCGTCACAAAGTGTAGAGTTTGTGCATGCGCTGCAACCTATACTGCATGTTTCACATTTCTTAGTGGTGTAATTTCCATAAGTGTGGACAAGGCAATTACATGCATGCTCAGTAGAATCATATTCTTGGCCAGCTAATATGCAAGAGCAAGTTCCATCGGTTTTTGCTACTCCATTCTTGGTATCCCAACAGAATTTGCATGATGTTGCACTTTTGCAAGTTTTACATCCTTTACCACATGCTACACATGTATCTGCATTTAAGAAATATCCAGAGTTGCATGTGCAGAAGCCTTGGTCATTGAAACTTTGGCTAGGATCAGTGCAACCACAAACGCCATTTTTAAGAGTTGAGAAAGTACTTGTATCATAACATGTTGTGCAAACAGTTGAGCTTGTACATACTTTGCAGCCTGCACCGCAAGCAGAATACAGCCAAAAGTATGAATTTTATTATAATTTTTACTTACTGCTAGCAGCTTTATTATAGAGTTTATCTTACTAATGCGTATAACAAATGCTTTGCTTTATTTTTGCTTAAAAAATTAAAATATTTCCTATTTACTTATAATTTACATTAATTACACTAAAGCTACCCAATCTATATATCAATACGCATTATTTTATTCTTTTCTATCTTTTTATTCTATTAATAGCATTTATCTGCGCAGTTTTAGAAATAAAAGCCAAAATTAACATTTTCTGATACTTACTGAGCTGAAGACTAGCTTAATTATTATTTTATTTATAAGTTTCAAAGCAATTGCCATAGCAAAATAATTAAGATGAATTATTTAAGCCTAAAATAAGAGATAGTGATTATGCGGTTTCACTCTTATTTTTAACTAGCTCTCATAACTTATTTTATTTTATAAATTGAAGGATAATCCAATCCTTTACATAAAGAGAACGCTTACTTAAAATTTAAAAAATATCATATGATTTAATCTGATAAAATATTAGATTTGTTTAGCTCACTCTTATTTCGCTCTATTAACTTTGAATCAGCTATTTATATAAATTGTAGCACCCATAGCCCCAATTTTATGATAAATCTTGAGTTATACTAAATTTTCAATATTATATAAAAAGTTAATAATTTCCTTTAAATTTTATATTTTTTTATGTATTTAATGTACCAAGTATTATATTTTTATTTATCTTATCAACAAGATGCAAATTTCTGATTAAAAAATAAGGGTTTATCATATTGAAACTTTCTAATTAATCTCACCAGGGTATGTCAAAAGAAATTTAAATTAATAATTATAATAAATTAAAATTAGAATAAACTTTTATAAAATTATTATCTAATTCTACTTAAAAGTTGAAATTGATGATATTTATTGTGGTGCCGCATTGATTGCAATTGCAATCAGGATTAGATTGGCAAGTTTTCAATCATGGATTAAACTGAAAATTGAGATCTTTGCATGAGCAAGTGCCTCTGGTCACATTTAAGTTCATATTCGCAAAATCATCGCACACTGTGCAAAAGGTCGCTGAACTAGAGCATTGAGCACAAGGTGGGATGCAAGGCTGACATGTTCCTGAACTTGACATATAATAGCCTTGAATACACTGACAAATTTTAGAAGTCTGATCAAAAGAAGCATGAGGATCCAAGCATTTGCATGTCCCTGTAACAGTATCTAAATACATATACGTAGAGTCTTTACAAGCAGAACAGACAGTGTTTGAGCTGAAGTAATAGCCGGCGTTGCAAATGCAAGTTGATCCTGAGAGGGAGGCGTTTGCTGGGCAAGCACAAGCTGGAGCAGCTGACATATGAGTGGGATCCACACAAGTTATACAGTTGCTAGCGCTTATGGTACAAGTAGCGCAGCTATTATTACAAGCAGAACAGACAGTATTTGAGTTGAAGTAATATCCGGCGTTGCAAGTACAGGAAGTTCCTGAGAGCGCTCCGTTAGCTGGGCAAGCACATGTTGGAGCAGCTGACATATGAGTTGTATCAACGCAAGTTAAACAGATATTGGCAGTTCCACTACATGCAGCGCAATTAGAATCACAAGCAGAACAGACAGTGTTTGAGCTGAAGTAATAGCCGGTGTTGCAAGTACAAGTTGTTCCTGAGAGAGCTCCGTTAGTTGGGCAAGCACAGGCTGGAGCAGCTGACATGTGAGTGGGATCAGAACATGTCAAACAGTTTCCATCACTTACTTTGCACATCGCACAATTCGTATTACAAGCAGAACAGACAGTGTTTGAGCTGAAGTAATAGCCGGCGTTGCAAGTGCAAGTATTTCCTGAGAGAGCTCCGTTAGTTGGGCAAGCACAGGCTGGAGCAGCTGACATATGAGTTGTATCAGCGCAAGTTACACAGTTGTCAGCGCTTGAGGTGCAAGTAGCGCAGTTCGTATTGCAAGCAGAACAGACAGTGTTTGCGCTAAAATAATAGCCGGTGTTGCAAGTACAAGTTGTTACTGAGAGAGCTCCGTTAGTTGGGCAAGCACAGGCTGGAGCAGCTGACATATGAGTGGGATCAGAACATCTCAAACAGTTTCCATCACTTACTTCGCACATCGCACAATTCGTATTACAAGCAGAACAGACAGTGTTTGAGCTGAAGTAATAGCCGGCGTTGCAAGTGCAAGTATTTCCTGAGAGAGCTCCGTTAGTTGGGCAAGCACAGGCTGGAGCAACTGACATATGAGTTGTATTAGCGCAAGTTACACAGTTCTCAGCGCTTGTGATACAAGTAGCGCAGTTCATACTACAAGCAGAACAGATAGTGTTTCTGATAAAATAAAATCCGGCGTTACAAGTACAAGTAGTTCCTGAGAGAGCTCCGTTAGATGGGCAAGCACAGATTGGAGCAGCTGACATGTGAGTGGGATCAGAACATACCAAACAGTTTCCAGCACTTGTTTGACACGTCGCGCAGTTCATATTGCAAGCAGAACAGACAGTGTTTGCGCTGAAGTAATAGCCGGCGTTGCAAGTGCAAGTTGTTCCTAAGAGAGCTCCGTTAGTTGGGCAGGAACATTGTGGAGCAGCTGACATATGAGTGGGATCAGAACATGTCAAACAGTTTCCATCACTTACTTGGCACGTCGCACAGTTCGTATTACAAGCACAACAGAAAGTGTTTGCGCAAAAATAATATCCGGTGTTGCAAGAGCAAGTTGTTCCTGAGAGAGCTCCGTTAGCTGGGCAAGCACAGGTTGGAGCAGCTGACATATGAGTGGGATCTGAGCAAGTTGCACAGTTAGTAGCGCTTGTGGTACAAGTAGCACAGTTAGTATTGCAAGCAGAACAAATAGTGTTAGTGCTGAAGTAATAGCCGGCGTTGCTAGTACAAGTAGTTCCTGAGAGAACTGCGTTAGCTGGGCAAGCACAGGCTGGAGCAGCTGACATATGAGTGGAATCAGAACATGTCAAACAATTTTCAGCACTTGTTTGACACGTCGCGCAGTTCGTATTACAAGCAGAGCAATATCCATTCCAATTTACAAAATAGCCGTCATCACAAGTTTGGCAATTCTCTTTATCAGCGCAAATTAAACAATAGTTTTGACCAGAAATACATTAAAATGGCGTGCTGAGACAATTCGCCCCCTTTACACCTGTTCCAGATAGGTTCATTTGGAAAGCCGGGAATCTTGTGAGAGGGAGACATCATCCAGAAGAATGTATATGCTAGAGCTTAACTGGTTGGGGTGCAATGCTGGAATTAGCCGACCGCATACTTAAATAAAGATCAAATTTTACATTCTGAGGAGATTGCACACTGGAGTTAGAAAGGGGAAGCCTAGCAAGGTTAAAAGTGTCATTTGACAAATCGGGCAAATCTTTTACGAGATACCAGGCGTTGTGCCCTGGGCTTCAGGTTCATTTGTCAGCAGCCCTGCCAGAGAAGTTCCTTTCGAATTTTCTGGAAGGCGAACCCGTTGCTTAGGGCATAGTGACCCAGCTGGTAAGAAGCGGCGAAGCATCATACGGAGACGTTAGTATCCTGAGGGCTATAGGGGGCTTCTCTTTAACTAATTTAAAGTTTAAGCCTTGACCAGCCTGACAAACTCCGAGAATTGGTGCTATTTTTATTTCTCTCTCTTTGGCGAAAACTCTCCCTATCTCGCTGATCAGCATTTGTCTTTCCACTTCCTTATCTTCATATAAGGCTTTAGAGATTGCAATACAAAGTTCTTTGGCCTGTGAAAGTTCATCTAGCTTCATAAATTTTTCAGCATTAATTTCCAGAGCTAAAGACCTAATAGTCTTATTTTCGTACACTTCACACTTCTTTGAGGATGCAATTTCTCCCTTTTCTTCATTATTAGCAGCGAATATAGTGATATCCGCGGATAAATCTTTGCTTTGAATCACCTGGCTTAACAGGATATCTGTGCATTGATTATTCTCGCTAAGCCTTAGCTTGCCTGTTGTAGGCTTAATGAGTATTTTTTTTAATCAAAAATTTTTATAGGTTTTTTAAAGAAATTTTGATTTTTATATAAATCTAGATACTTATTGTCTTGTATTAGCTTATATTTTTTAATAAAAGTATAGTAAATCAGACATTAATTTAGCTGAAGTGGCTAAGGCTGACTGCAAATTTTTATTGGTTTCGTCATTGTTGAAGGATTCTTCGATCATCTGAATATGAATCCTTAAAGGCTTGTATAGGTGGGCTTGCTGACGAATTTCTGCGAGCGATTTCAATACGAACTGAGAGTCGCTGGTGAGGTCCCAAGCGTTAAACTTTGATGAAGCAGCTGTAAAACTGAGAATTGTGAGCACGCAGGCCCAAATGACAGTTCCTTTCAACATTTTATTACTACCACACACATAAAATATAGGAATAAGGCTTATATGAACAGGTAATTATGAAAAATAACTAATCGGTAAATTACAGTGAATTAAAAAATATTTTAAAACCATACTATAAAAAAACCTACAGTGTCATTTTCGCATAAAAAAATACTATCGAAAAAATAATAGTACTCATGAGATGATTAAGGCTTGGACGAAGTTTTAGCTAAGTGGGAGGAGATACTAGAAAAAGGAGAAGAGAGCTAGAAGAAGGATGCAACGAAGAAATCGGAGATATTGAGGAAGAAGAAAGATTCGATGAAGGAACTAGCAAGGGAAGACAAAACATTTGAAAGACTAATAGTCTACTTTGAAAAACAGCCTAGGAAAATAATGTGTAATAGAAATGAATAAAAGGCATAGGAAATCTTTGAGGAAAAATCAGTAAAATTAGAAGAAAAAAAGAAAAGACTGAAAAGGTTGAAAGAGCTAAATATTGAAACAAAAGACTATCAAAAATCAAAACATCCAAAGAATTAGAAAAACCCGAAATGAAAGCAGAAAAAGTGACAAAAGTAATGAAATTTGTGGAACTGGTAAAGTAACGGAAGCAACGAAAGTGATAAAGGTAGTAAAGATAATGGAATTGAAGAATGAGGCGAGAGGAAAGAAATCGACAAAAATGAAGAAAAAAGAAAAGAAATTGTGGAAGATCAGGAAAAGTGAGTCATAAAGCTCATTTGGTAGCGTCAGATGCTTACTCCCCCCCCCCTCCGTGAGTGAACAAAAAAATTTTGTTCACTCACGGAGGGGGGTTTAATTTTTTTTTTTAAAAAAATTTCTATATAAATTTTCTAAAAAATTTTTTTTTTCGAAATTTAAAAAAATCCTAATTTGCAAAAATTTGAAAGCAAATATTAATTTAATTTATAAAATTTATGTTTTAAAATGCATTTCGTTTAAAATTAAACAGAATTAGCTCTAGATTTCATTATATTAATTATCATTTATATATCAAAATTTTTTTCCATAAAAAATTTTTCTATTAAAACAATTTTTGCTCACTCACGGAGGGTGGGTTTTTTGGGCAAAAAATGGCGATTTTTCTAATGGTTTTGTTCACTCACGGAGGGGGGGGGGAGTTAATAAACCTAACATAACATAGTTTAAATTTGCTTATGATTCATTAAGAACTTCACAAAGAGTAACAGGCATTCAATACCACTTTTGCTTATATAGAGCACTTATTCTTATATAGTTCTTATTTCACTCTATTAACTTTGAATCAACTATTTATACAAATTGCAGCACCCATAAACCCAATTTATTATAAATCTCGAGTGATACTAAATCCCAATTTTATATAAAAACTAACAATTTCCTTTAAATTTTATATATCTCAGCTTTTGATTTTTCTTAAATTTTGTATTTAATATCTTCTTGTATTTTGTATTTATCATATCACTGTATGCCAAAATTTGAATTTCTGATTAAATGAGGGTTTATCATATTAAACTTTCTCATTAATTTCACCAAGTATGCCAAAATTTAAATTAATAATTATAATTAAAATAAACTTTTACAAAATTATTATCTAACTCTATTTAGAAGTTGAAAATGAAATTATTTATTGTGGTGCCGCACTGATTGCAATTGCAGCTAGAATTAGATTGGCAAGCTTTTACCCATGGATTGAACTGAAAATTGGGCTCTTTGCATGTGCATACACCTGTGGTCACATTTAAGTTCATATTTGCAAAGTCGTTGCATGCTGTGCAAAAAGTCTCTGAATTAGAGCATTGAGCACAAGGTGGGATGCAAGGTTGACATGCTCCTGAACTTGACATATAATAGCCTTGAATACACTGACAAGTTTTAGAAGTCTGATCAAAAGAAGCATAAGGATCCCAGCATCTGCATGTCCCTGCAACAGTATTTAAATACATATACCTTTTTCTTCGTTTTGCATTTACTTATAAGAAATATATCTCCCTAAATATTTAATTTACTTATAATATAAAAAAAAAATATATTTTACGATGATATTTATAATTAATAATAAATTTTAAGACTTATCATATTTTTGATAGCAAAATTATTTATATCAAGACAAAATTAATATAAGAGGGTATATATTCATAGGATCTTCACATGCAGTGCAAAATGCAATATCAGAAGAAGAGCATGTCGCACAAGGCAAAACACAAGCAACGCAAACGCCTAAATTTGAAATATAGCCTGAATTGCATTGGCATAAATTAAAAACCTGATTGAAACTAGCATTAGGATCTGTGCATGAACAAACTCCTGTAGCCGAATTTAAAGTCATATGATTTGAATCTTTGCACGAAGTACAAAAATAAGCGGATCCTGAACAAGTAGAGCATGTTGCATCGCATTGAGTGCAAACTCCTGAATTTGAAAAGTAGCTCGATTCGCATTGGCAAGTGAGAGATTCCTTGTTGAAATAAGCATTAGTATCTGTGCATAAGCAATTTGAGCCCATTAAAACCATATTAGCAGCATCATCACATGATGTACACAAATATGGTAAAGATTGGCAGGTAGAGCAAGGTGCAATGCAAGCGGTACAAGCTCCTCCATAATTAAGATAGCCAGAATTGCATTGGCATGTAAGAGTTCCTGCATTAAAAGAAGCATTAGGATCTGTGCAAGTGCATGCTCCTGACTCAACCTTTTAAATTTTGAACAAAATATCAGTAAAATTAACTTTTTTTAGGCTTTTTAAACACCTTACAAATTGGAACAGAATTTGTTTTCTAGGAAAATTTTATAGGTGAAAATACTAATTTTTATAAAGTTATTTGACCTCATTTGGATACATTAATATGGTGGAGGCGACCACCCGACATCTTGACGCAGTTTCCTCAAGACCTGTAGACAATGATCAGCCTATTAAATCGGAACAGAATTTTTTGTTCCAATTTAAAGCAGGTGGAGTGAGGCTGAATCTAAAGCCATATTATTGGAATCATCGCATTCTGTGCAAAAAGTTGTAGCATTTTCACATTGGCTACAAGGTGCTTCACAGCTCTGACATATCCCAGAAACTGAAATGTACTCATTTTTGCATTGGCATGTATTAGTTGCAGTATTAAAATAAGCATTTAAGTCTTTGCATACACATAGTCCTCCGTTGATCGTCATATTAGAAGGATCATAACAATCTTCACATCCTGAGGATGAGCATGAGATGCAAGATGACCCACAAGCAGTGCAAACGCCTGATAGCGAAAAATATCCTGGATTGCATTGACAAGTAAGTGATACAGTATTAAAAGAGGCATTGGGATCAGAGCATACACAATAACCTCCATTTAGAATCATGTGTATAGGATCAACGCATGCGGTACAAGAAGTAGCTGAATTCGAGCACGAAGAGCAAGGCACTGAACATGGAGTGCAAACTCCTAAGCCATTGTGTGAATAATCTGACTTCCCTTGGCAAGCGAGCAGAACTATTAGAAAAATCTCTTTGATAGGCTTAGATAGCGAGCAAAATATTTTAATAAAAAATAACCCATTATTTAGTGAGCTGAAAAAATTTTGATCACTAATCATGAAAGAGTGAGTAATATCCTTGATTGCATAAGCATTTTTGTGATCCAGTACTATAAGAAGCATTTGGATCAGTGCACGCGCAAATTCCTGATGTTGGAGTTGGAGGAGTCATGTGAATGGGATCAACGCACGAAGTGCAATAAGTAGCCGAAGTAGAGCATGTACTGCATGGCAAGGAGCATCGAGTGCAAACACCTGCATTTGAGTAATATCCTCCACTGCATTGGCAAACGAGAGCTGCTGAGTTGAAATATTTATTGGGATCAGTGCAAGTACAAATTCCTCCATTTAGAGTCATATTAGTTGGGTCTTGACATGTGATGCAATTACTATATGAAGTACATGTAGCACATGGGGCTGAACATTGCATGCAATATCCATTAGCTAAGGCATAATACCCTGCTTGGCAAGTGCAGGTTAAAGAGGCAGTATTAAAAGTTTTTAGAGAATTGTTGCAAGTGCATGTGCCTGCGTTATTTATCATATTAGTGGCATCTGGTCAACAATATTGACCCTATAGGCATGCATCGTTTTAAAAAAATTCTAGTATAGGCTGAAAATCTTTTGGCTTGGGCTTTACAAACTTTCCTGACTCCCCACCCATCCTTGATCGAACGATTGACTGTAAAAATTTCTAAAAATTGGGGAAATTAACCCCCATCCTTGATCGAACGATTTTCATATCATGGAAATTTTATATATGAAAAAATATTTAGTTATCAAAAGCTTGGGAAGATGTGCCTAATGAAGTTTGTTGTCAGAGGTTTTGAGACGACAAGAAGCTACGGAATCAACCATTCGAAGTGATTTAGTCATCAACCTGGGCTTAAACTCAATAATCTAATAAAATAGAGATTCTTTAAAATTTTAAATTTTTAATTAATAAGGAACAAATTAAAATTTATACAGTTTAAAGGGGTAATTAATAAATCAAAATATTAAAAATTGGTATTTTTATGAAATTAATTTAATTTTTTGCTGTAAAAATAACTATAACGCTCTTATTTGAAAATATATAAAAAAAACACATATATTTTTTATTTTATATATAAATTTTTTTCTCAGAAAATTTTTTTTAACCCCCATTCTTTATTGAACGATGGCGAGCCGTTCGATCAAGGATTAGGGGAGTGAGGGGAAAAAGAATCATTGGTCAAACCAACTCATCCTTGCTATATGAATTACCAACTTCAGCAGGTATCCTGCCATCTGGGGAGTTGGCCAAGCAGCATTAGTTGGCTTGAACAACTCTTCTCCTACCCCAAAGACTGCTCGGGCTATAATACAGAATATTAATAGAGAAATAAGCCTATTGGTTTAGAAAATAATATATCAATTGGCGATTAGACTTATTTCACTTATAGATTATTTTAAACATTACTTTAAAAACAATTTGAAAATTATGATAAATTTAATAATAAAAGTCAGAGCCAGGCATCATAACAAGATGTACAATAATCTGGAGTTCCAGAGCATTCAGAGCATGGTGGATTGCAAGCCACGCAAACTCCTCCACTTACAAAATATCCAGTATTGCAAGCTCCTAATTTGTTCATTTCTCCGATATTTTCCTCATTCGCCAAATATTCACCTATTTCCTTCATCAGAACTTGATTTTCTTCTTCATTATCTCCGTATAAGACATTTGCAATTGCAATGCAAAGTTCTCTGACTTTCGAAATTTTTTCAAGTTTTATGAATTCCTCGGCATTAATTTCTAAAGCAATAGCTTTTATAAATTTTTTCTCATTTACCTCACATTTCCTTGAGGTAATTATTTCACTTTTGTCTTTACTACTGACAGCAAATATAGCTATATCTGCATCAATGTCTTCTCTTTGGGTAATCTGGCTTAGCAAGATGTCAGCGCATTGATTATTTTCGCCAAATCTAACCTTTTCTGTTGATGGCTTGGTGAGTATGCTTTTTATGTAGCATTTATTAATGATATTTGGGGTATAATTATTTATCGGCAGAATATAACGATTATTTAACTATAAATTTATATATTCTTCTTTTTGAGAATAGTAAATCTGATAAGATTTTGGCTGAAGCAATTAAGGTTGAGCTCAAAGCCTTATAGATCTTATCGTCGCTGAAGGATTTTTCGATCGCCTCAACATGAATTTCTAAAGGCTGATACAAGTGCCCTTGCAGAGTGTTTTCACTAAACCTCTTTTTAATGAGAGGGTATTTTTTCCTAGCTCAAAAAATCACAATTTGTAAAAAATTTGAAATTAAAAGCAATTCAGAATATAAAGCTTCTTTTTTTCTGTTTAAAATTAATTAAATGAGCGATAAATTTTAATATAAAATTATTAATTAGAAATAAAGATATTTATATAAAAAATTTTTTGCTTAATCATAATGCAGGTTAATTCCAAAAAAGTGATGGTTTTAATCACCCACGTGCGGGAGGAAGTGATTTCAAGCTAAATTGGCGATCACTTAAGTCAAGCTTTGAAGAAACATAACTTAAGCAGAGGACAATGAAAAAAGAAGCCCAAACGACGAATATTTTCATCATTATATTATAGCCACTAGATATTAGGACAATTTAATATAGATATGGTAAATAGATTAATAGAATTTAAGGAAATTTTAGGTATTTTAAGTATTTTAGATTTAAATATTTACAAATATTTTCTAACTCCTTACTCCGTGTGCAAACAAAACCATTGGAAAAATCATATTTTTTGGGTACCTCGTGCAAAAATTTTTTTATGAAAATATATTTTGACATAGGCCATAACTATTATAATTAAATCTCTTGCAATTTAAAACATCAATTTTACTAATTAAATTAATTTTTCTTTCACGAATTAATTTTTTTAAATTTTGATAAATTTTAAGAAAAAATTATTAATCACATGAAAGAGTGGTTAGTCTTACATTAAGGCAATTTCAATAATTGCAATTAAAAAATTTGAATTTTAAATTAAAATTTTATGGCTGGCATTTTAAAACATAAATTTTGTAAGTTAAATTAATATTTGTTTTTAAATTATTTTGCGAATTTTTAAATTTATTATAAACTATATAAAATTTTTTAAAAAAAAAATTTAATTCTCCACCAGTGAACAAAATTTTTGTTCGCTAACTGAGGGTGGGATTAAAGAATTAAAATATTTTCTATTTACTTATATTTTGCATAATTACCCTGAAGCTAGCAAATCTATATATCAATACGAATTATTTTATTCTTAAAAATTTCTTTTTTGCAGTTTTATTCAATTGATAGCATTCATCTGAAAGTTTTAAAATAAAATAAGCCAAAATTAACATTTCTAATACTCACTGAGTTGAGAAACCTGCTTAATTATTATTTTATACAGAGTTTCAAAGTATTGCTATAACAAACTAATTAAGATGAATTATTTAAGCTTAAATGATGAAATATTTATTATAACAATAGATAGCTCTCAAATTTTATTTTATAATTTGAAGGATAATGCCAATCCTTTACATAAAGAACGCAAAGTAAAAGAAATATCATATGATTTAACCTGCCAATTTATGATAAATTTCGAGCGATACTAAATTGCAATCTTACATAAAAATTATTAATCCTTTAAATTTTTAAATATATCGGCATTTTGATTTTGCTTAAATTTTACATTTAATATCATCTTGCATTCTTTATTTATCTTATCAGAGCGTAGAAAAATTTATTTTTTTGATTAAGATAAGGGCTTATTATACCAAACTTTCTCACTAATCTCATCAGGGTATGCTAAAATTTAAATTAATAATTATAATACAATACAATTAAAATAAACTTTTAAAAAATTATCTAACTCTATTTAGAAGTTGAAATTGATGATGTTATTTATTATGGTGCCGCACTGATTGCAATTGCAGCCAGAATTAGATTGGCAAGCTTTCACCCATGGATTAAACTGATAATTGGGCTCTTTACATGTGCATGTGCCTGTGATCGCATTTAAGTTCATATTCGCAAAGTCGTTGCATGCTGTGCAAAAAGTCGCTGAGTTAGAGCATTGAGCACAAGGTGAGATGCAAGGTTGGCATGTTCCTGAGCTTGACATATAATAGCCTTGAATACACTGACAAGTTTTAGAAGTCTGATCAAAAGAAGCATAAAGATCCCAACATCTGCATGTCCCTGCAACAGTATTTAAATACATATACCTTCTTCTTCGTTTTGAAATATAAATAAATATTTCTTACTCCCCTCCGTGAGTGAACAAAACCATTAGAAAAATCCCTATTTTTCGCTCAAAAACCCACCCTCCGTGAGTGAACAAAAATTATCATTTTAATAGAAAAATTTTTTATGGAAAAAAAATTTGATATATAAATGATAATTAGTATAATGAAGTCTAGAGCTAATTCTGTTTAATTTTAAACGAATTGTTTTTTTAAAACATAAATTTTATAAATTAAATTAATATTTGCTTTCCAATTTTTGTGAATTAGGATTTTTAAAATTTCGAAAAAAAAAAAATTTTTATAAAATTTATATATAAATTTTTTTTAAAAAAAAAAATTAACCCCCCTCCGTGAGTGAACAAAATTTTTTTGTTCACTCACGGAGGGGGTGGAGTTAGTGAAATAATTTTTACGATATTATTTATAATTTATTAATAATAAATTTAAGACTTATCATATTTTTAATAACAAAATTATTTATATCAATACAAAATTAATAAGAGGGTATATTCGTAGGATCTTCGCACGAAGTGCAAAACGTAAGAGAAGAAGAGCATGTCGCGCAAGGCAAAACACAAGCATCGCAAAAGCCTAAATCTGAAATATAGCCTGAATTGCATTGACATCTACCAATAATTTCATTGAAACTAGCATTTGGATCTTTACATGAGCAAACTCCTGTATCCGGAGTCAAAATCATATGAGCTGAATCTCTGCACGAAGTACAAAAATCAGCGGATCCTGAACAAGTAGAGCATGTCGCATCGCAGTGAGTGCAAACTCCTGAATTTGAAAAGTAGCTCGACTTACATTGGCAAGTGAGAGATTCATCATTGAAATAAGCATTAATATCTGTGCATACGCAATCTGAGCCCATTAAAACCATATTAGCAGCATCATCACATGATGTACACAAATAAGGTGAAGTTTGGCAGGTAGAGCAAGGTGCAATACAAGCAGTGCAAACTCCCCCAACTGAAGAGTAGCCTGAATTGCAAACACATGTAAGAGAAGTTGTGCTAAAAGAAGCGTTAGGATCAATGCAAATGCAAGTTCCTGAAGATAAAGCCATATGGTCAGGATCTTCACAACCTATACAATAATCTGCTGAAATACAGACACTACAAGGCGCTACACAAGCAGTGCAAATTCCATCATTTAAATAGTAGCCTCAATCGCAAGAGCAAGTTCCTTCATATAATGTCATGTGAGCATCATCACATGATAAGCAAGTGTTTGCGTCAGAGCAAGTGGCACAAGGTGCTGCACAATCAATACAAATTCCTGCGTTTGAATAGTAGCCTGCATTGCAAACACATGTATTAGAAGTTGTGCTAAAAGAAGCATTAAGATCACGGCAAGTGCAAACTCCTCCAGTTAATGTCATATAAGTTTCATCATAGCATGATGAACAAGTGTTTCCTGCAGAGCAAGTAGCACAAGGTGCCGCACAATAAATGCAAATTCCTCCAATTGAAGAGTAGCCTGAATTGCAAACACATGTATAAGATGTTGTGCTAAAAGAAGCGTTAGGATCAGTGCAAATGCAAGCTCCTGCATTATTTATCATGTTAATGGCATCGTAGCAAGTTGTACAAAAAGTCTCAGTTCCAACACATTCTGCACATGGTGGAGTGCAAGCTAAGCAAATTTCTCCGCTTGGATAATAGTTGGTGGCTTCGCACATAAGGCAATTTGTATTAGTAGTGTCGCAAGATGCACAACCGCCTACTCCAACTGCACAAGCTCCAAGTATTGGAGCTATCTTAATTTCTCTCTCTTTTGATAAGAATTTTGCCATTTCACTCAGCAGCATTTGCTTTTCTACTTCCTTATCTTCATATAAGACTTTAGAGATTGCAGTGCAAAGTTCTTTTACCTGTGAAAGTTCATCTAGTTTCATAAGTTTTTCAGCATTAATTTCCAAAACTATTGACTTAATAGTCTTATCTTCGCTCACCTCGCATATCTTTGAGGTTGTAATTTCTGCTTTTTCTTCATTGTTAACAGCGAATATAGTGATATCTGCAGATAAGTCTTCGCTTTGGATCATCTGACCGAGCATGATATCTGCGCATTGATTATTCTCGCTAAGCGTAAGCTTGCCATTTGTAGGCTTAGTGAGTAGCAAATCAGATATGATTTTAGCTGAAGTGGCTAAGGCTGACTGCAAATTTTTGTTGGCTTCGTCGTCGCTGAAGGATTCCTCGATCGTCTGAGTATGGATCCTTAAAGGCTCGTATAAGTAGGCTTGTTGGCTAAATTCCGCAAGCGATTTCAATACGAACTGAGAGTCGCTGTTGAGATCCTTAGCTTCAAACTTGGATGAAGCAGCTGTAAAACTGAGAATTGTGAGCACGCAGGCCCAAATGACAGTTCCTTTCAACATTTTATTATCACCACACATATAATATAGGAATAAAGGCTTATATAGATGATTTTAGATAAATTAGGTAATAGATTTTGTGAAGAGATTAGTTGTGTTGTATATTTATTATTATTAAATCGGCTCTTAACGGGCAAAAATTTTCTAAATGCAAGCCTCATAAAATTTTTAAATAGTTAAAATTTTCACGTTTTAAACAGCTCAGCATTCTATTAATATGGAGGCAAAAATTGCTATAAATATTAAATCATCTTTTATCAAATTCTTTGAGGATTATTTTCATACGTTTTACATTAATACTTGTAATGATCCTAAATAAAAAGTTTCAACATTTCTATAAAAGTTGATTGAAGAAGTATAAAAATAAAAGGATAATTTTTAAATAATTTATATAAATTTCGTTATTAATTGAGTTTTAAGTCTTTGTAGTAAATTTTAATTAATTTGGAGTCTCTATCAAGAGATTTTTGTCATTTTCAGTTAGAAAAATAGCTGGAAATCAAGACAGAAATGAATAGACATGCTTTTAGTGAATAAAAATGACGAGAATGAGATGAAAATTGCTGAAGAATCATTTCTAAATAAAATATAATTATCAAGTCTTCATAATCAACAAAATTACGAAATATTATTTTTTACAATTCCTTGGTTATAATCAAAACAATTGGAAAATCTTGTTTTTGGGAAAATTAGCTCCTTTTTGGAGCAAAAAATTTTTAACAGAAATGCTCTATGGGCTAAAAATTTTTTACATTTCATAATTGAGATCTTCCAGCTAATTATATTATACTCTTTTTGAAGAGCTCGACGCTAAGTACCAAATCCTTCTTGTAAAATATTATTTCGATCTGAACAGGACATTTTTTATCATAAACATTTTTAGCGTAGCAATATTGCAATATAAGACTAAATAGCGTTTTACAAAACCAGTATAAATTTATTTTAACCTTTATTTTATTATCTATTTAAATACAAAGCATTCGAGAAATATCATGGATCAACTAGGACCTCAAAAGCATCATATTTATTGCAATATTAGTAAACAAGGAATCATTTGTTTTAATAGTTCAAGTGAAGATGTAATTATATTTGATACCTTGCTATTTCCAAAAATCTATTGATTTAAAGGATCCTCAGGCATTCTTCATTAATTTAAACTCAAAAATGGAAGCTATATATTAATAAGGTTAAATATCCTATCGAAGCTTAATTAATGATTTTAATTTTTGAACATTTAATTTCAAAGAAGAAGCCCATAGATTGAGAAGAAGCCTAGGATTCAATTTGTTTTATCATTCATAACCAGCATTGATGAGGTTGTATCAAGTTGGCATCAAACATTTGAGAAAGTATAGGAAACTCTTTTGAAGGATTTATAGCCATTTTATTTATGTTTTTAAATTAATTTGATTAACTTTAAATTTCAGTAAAATCAAAAAAGATGCCTTAATTTGAAGAATTTTGGCTGCAAGCACTTTTAATATCGATTTATTTTTATTTTCTAACTATTATCATATAAGCAAATTAGAAGAAATAAAAAGTTCGGTATTAAGCAGATATACATAATTTTTTTTGAGCAGTTAATTCGATTATCTTAAAATTCTGGCTAGCCTTCTACTGTTTACCTGGGCTCATTTTACTTTTATTAAATTAAATAAATCCGTCAACTTTGCTTTTTAATTGATTTGCAATTATTCATATAATCCTTAATTGCTTGCATATAAAATAAACTATAGTCAAAACGAATTCTATATTGACACAATTGCTCACTTTAAGCTTAATAAACTATAATTTAATTATTTCAATAAAAGCTGTCAGTTTACATTTCGCACTTCGTTATCCAAGAAAAATACAGTATTCAGTCTGAAATCAGGGTTTCTTGGTTGCAACCTTCAATTGTTCTTCAAGCAATATTTCATTAAAGCTTGATACAGTGATGATAACAGTGCAAGCTTTATTTTTAAAATCTTGGAATTTAGCACATGGACTCCAATTTTGCTTCAACCATAATTTCTATTGCATTGTGCGATGTGAAATTCATCAATATTGATAATGTCTTTATGATTTTCTACAAATCTAATATTTTAATTTTTTCTGAAATTGAAAGTGTAGGATCACGAGTTGTAACTGTTTTTAATAGCAGACTAAGTGATTTTAAGCTAAGCAAACTTTAAGAAGCTGAACTTAAGAGAAGACAATGAAAAAAGAAGCCCAAATGCAAACATTTTCATCATTTTATTGTATTCAATAGATGATTAGGGTAATTTTAGATGAATTTAATGTAGATAAGGTAAATAAATCTATACGACTAAGGAAGTTTTAGGTCTTTTATATTTAAATACTTTAGATATTTTTCTTAATAGAAATTTTATCATGAAAATGGAATTATTTAAGAAATTTGAGTTTTGTTAATTTATTATCAGATAATAAAAGCTCTAACTCCCCCCCCTCCGTGAGTGAACAAAAAAATTTTGTTCACTCACGGAGGGGGGTTTAATTTTTTTTTTTTTAAAAATTTATATATAAATTTTATAAAAAATATTTTTTTTCGAAATTTAAAAAAATCCTAATTCGCAAAAATTGGAAAGCAAAAATTAATTTAATTTATAAAATTTATGTTTTAAAAAGCAATTCGTTTAAAATTAAACAGAATTAGCTCTATATTTCATTATACTAATTATCATTTATATATAAAATTTTTTTTTCCATAAAAATTTTTTCTATTAAAATGATAATTTTTGTTCACTCACGGAGGGTGGGTTTTTGGGCAAAAAATAGCGATTTTTCTAATGGTTTTGTTCACTCACGGAAGGGGGGGGGAGTAATAAGTATATTATTTTTTCCTTGATTTGCTCAATTTTTTTCAATATTAACTATAGTAATGTGAAAATTATGCTTGCTTAAAGGTGCTAAATAATGAAGAAATTGCATAGTCAGCTATATTAGATAAGCATGATTTAAAAGAAAATTGAAAAATTTATCAAATGGCTTTAAGTGAAAAATCAAAAATTAATGCTTATAAATAATATTGATTATTTAAATGCTGCTTGATGTCACTACTATTTCCTCATAAATTTGATTGCTAAACCAATTATTTAAAATATTTATGCCATTTATAAAATTCAATTCGCCAAAAATCACCAAATTTAGCTTCTAGCAAGCAATAAGCGAAAAAAGCATTTGATTAACATTTACTTTAAATTAATAAAAATTATACTTGATCAAATGAAATGAAAATATTCATGACCAAAAATCCCTTAATCTGAAATTTTTAGCCTCACTAATATAAATCAAGCATAAAGAATTTATAAAACATAGTAAGAATATATCATACAAACTTAAAAAATAAACAAATTAACTATTTTTAAATTCTTTATTATGCTTGATTAGTCTATCGATTTAATAACAGTAATGGTGATTTTTATCAGCCAGATTATTTAAGGGAAAACTCTGCGTTTGAGTAAAGGCAGATATAAACTATTATACTGGAAGAGTGCTAAAAATTATCTATTTTAAAAAATTATGGTATTATATAATTTAATTAAATTGAGCAATGGAATTTAAGCAAATCTCTTATTGCATAGCAAATTATCTTTAACAAATTGAAAATTTTTCTATTGACTTATACTTATATAATTAGTATAAATGCTAAATCTAAAGCAATACGTATTTGAAAATTTCCTATCTCCATTTTATTTAATTGATAATTCTATCTGTGCATTCTAATAAAAGATATATGCCTAAATTGAAATTAATTTGTGACACTTCCCTAATTCATTCTTTATACAAATTTTTCAAAGTTTTTGATAAAATACTTTAAAAAAAATGTTACTGAACAAATTTGGCGTTTTTTAAGTTCATTCATATATTTTATTTTAAAGCTGCAATTTCGTAAAAACATCTATAAAATTAAAATTATTTATAATATTTAGTTCAATTCTTTATTATAATTCGTTAATGTTTGATTGTAATCAGTTTTTTGGGCATTTCATTTATATTGATTTGTGGATAATATAATATTCTATACTATAATATTTTCAATATTAAATTGCTAAGTCTATAATTATCTTAAATATTCTAAATATAAGCATTAACCCATAGAAATTTACATAAAAAATAGTAAAAATGGTATACCATAGATGACTGAAAACTGCAAGGATAAGTTTAATATTTTTTCAGGTATGTTTTCCTTAATCTTTAACTCTTTAGAAGAAGGATCTAGTAAGAGACTTCCTGATATATTTTCTTATGAAGAAAAGAAGATCGAAGAAGCGGAGATAAAAGAGAATGCTAAAGAGATTTTAGAAAGTGGGCCAATAAAAGCATCAAAAAAAATGATCACAGCTTGTCCTCATGTAGATAGACGTCACTACGCCAAGAGCATGTGCAATAATTGCTACCATACAAACGGAAGACCATACAAAGCTTGGAATTGTCCTCACAAAGATCGCCAACTTTACGCTAAAGGAATGTGCCAATTTTGTTATTTACAGAGCTATCACAGATCTAGATCTTGCAAGGGCATCAAGATAGAATGCTCAAAGGTTTAATTTTAATTTTACATCAAAAAATATAGACTGAAGTTATAATAAATTACATAATTTAAAAAGACTTTATCATAAATTCTTTGTTTAATTAAAAAGTTTTAGTAAGTATAGTTCAAGCAGCTTAATGGCTAAATCTTTTCTATTATTCTGATATAAATAGTAGACTTAGTCATGCGAGCTTATAGGTCAGACTAACTCCCAAATGGAAATTTCCAGCATTAGTTTTCTTTACTGTCTAGCAAAAAACTTTCCAGATAAACTTTTTCAGCTTAAATCGGAATTAATCTGATTTTAGTACAGGGTATGATTATTTATCATAAAATTAAGTTTTGGTATATAAACTTAATGCTATAACTATAATAGAAATTAAATAAATTCTAATAAACTGTCTTTAGTTATTTCACTCCGGAGTAAAGGAAAATAATATATTTTGCATAATTATAATGAAAAATAATCTTTTCAGCTTTTGAAAAGTATTGATTAGAAAGTTTTGATAATCCATTTTTTATTAGGCTATTACAAAAATACTGTACCTTTGGAGAATTTATAGCGTATCTTTGAGACTTAATTTGGCTTTTGGATTTGTGAGTAATTAAAATAATAATAAAATGGTGGCATTCGTAAATTGCCTATCTATCAATAGGCGCTACTGATTCTGCATGATATGATAATAGGTTTGGTTTTACATGGGAACTTTATCCCTGTAAATACAGGTAATCTTATCTTATATATTTAATTTCTGATCAGAATATGGTTGGTATACCGATCAGAACGATCAAGTTAGCTCTAGGATGCCGCCAGGTGATGTCTTAGCTACTCAAGAACTTGCTGCATAGATCCCATCTCTAGGCCCAAGGGTCTTCCTCTCCAGGTGTTGTCGATAGCACGTAGACTGCCTTTGATTTTAGGTAAGTAGGTTTAAGACTTGTTCACCACTTGCCTTGATGCTCGAAACAGATTAAACGACTAACCTATGGTCCAAACTTGTGGAAAATTTCTGGTAGAGTCATCCTGTAAGGAACTTAAAGCGCTATAATCCAGTTAAGTAAATAATTAATATAAAAAATCAATTTTTAAACTTAATTGATAATCAGCCATATTTATTAGGCTAGAACCATTGATTTTTCACCATAAGGTCTCGCAATAAGAGTATCCAAAGCATAGCAAGAATAAAAAATATGAAATTAACTAATGAACTTAAAATGATCAAAGATGTTTCTGAAAGCAAAGAGAACGCCAGTGAGCATACTTATTCTTCTAGGCCGAATATTTTGCTGCACGTTGTTAAATAAAATTCTATTTAATAAAAATATTTGATCAATAAAGTAAAAATTATTTTATTATATTTAAAACAATAAGCTATATGTCTTTATATTTTATAAATACTCTAATGTTTTAAGACTAAATTCCATTTTCTAGTTGAGAATAGAGAATACTTATATAAATTTCGATAACTGGATAATGAGAACCTAACTCCCCCCACTTTAAATTTGAACAAAAAATCCTGTTCAAAATTTAAAGGGTTAATTATTTTTTAAAAAAAAAAATTATACTTTTTAAATGCAATATTTTGAATCTTAATTAAAATTTAAACTGATTAAATAATATTCTACTTGCACATTTTACATTAAATCAGGCCAAAACTAATTTTATGAAAATTAATATTTTCACTTATATAAATTTTCATATTGAAAAAAATTGTAGCAGTTAAAAACCCAAAAAATAGAAATTTTATTTGAATTTTGTTCCAGATTAAAGGGAGGGGGCTAAAAACAAATTTTCAAATAATAAAGAAATAATTTAGTGCACAGTGCAATAAATAACGAATTATTAAGCCCAAACTATTTTTTTATTTTCATCTTAAAAAATTTCTCTACCTAATTCTTGCCATTTAAAGCAGAAGATATTATGAATTTTGTGCAGTTTATAAATTTCGTTTTTGGAATTTAAAAGTCAAATACTTTTTTTAATGATTCAATTTGTTGAGAAATCTAATGCTTCTATTGGCTGATTTATGCTCAATAATTTTAAATTAATTGCAATCTATCTAAACTTTAAGATTTTATTATATACCAGATTCACCAATCCTATTTTGAAAGGTTTTTACTATGGCTCGAAGTATTTTAAACAATATTCAATTCCTCGTGAACTGCATTGGAATTTCCAGGCAATTGACTGTGAGTGTAAAATTCTTGCAGCTTTAGTGTAATATCTAAAAAGATTCATCAGAGTATACATAATGAAGACTATTAAATTCTAAAAAATCCGGCTAGCTTTGCGAATGAATAAATAATTTATGGAACTTATAATAAATATTTTAATCTTAAACATAAAACAATAAAATGTTGATTCATTATATATATTTTTTATATATCATTTAAATTCCAGATTTTCTATCTCTATATTCGGTTTACATAACTATAAACCTAATCCGAGCACTAAATGAAAGCTATTATAATTATTATCAAAATTTAATTATTCATAATTATCGCAACCTGGATAAGCTTAAAAAAACCAAATATCTCACATCATAAAAAGTTCCATTTTCCATTTTGTTCAAATAATGGCGTTTGGATGAAATACTTCAAAAAAATTAAAATTTAGTAATTTGCTAAACTTTTCGTAAAAAACATCTATAGAAATTATTACCAGATAAAAATTAGCGTTTTTAAAATTAATTCTATTTTTCTATCTATTCAAATGATTTATATTTTGGAAAAATTTTCTGAATTTTCTTTACTAGCAACGATCTTAAAATTAAAGAAAATATAGGCATTGCCTAAGCATTTTCCTGATAAGGGCATAAGGATATACAGCTCCTATCTCCAGTTGGCCTGGCAAACTCAGGTTGGCAAAACCAACTGGGGAGTTGGCAAATGAGCCTCTTGTAGTTGAATTGGCAACTCTCCATCCTTAAGCCCTTATCAGGCAATTTAAAGGCAATGCCTATAAGCAATATTTATCAATAGAAGCCTTTAATTGACTTTTCAGTTTTTTAGCTTCTTAATGTTTTAATTGAAATTCATGTTGGTTGTTCCATTTATAGTGTGGATTGGTGAATATAATATTCTATAATAAATAATAAGCAAGGCTAAATTTAAAAGGTTAATGCTTTATTAATGTGATAAAAAAGGCTTAAAAAATCGTAAACTTATTAAAAATAAACATAAATACTATAATATAGATGAGTGAGAATTGTAAGGATAAATTCAATGTTTTTTCAGGGATGTTTTCCTTGATCTTCAAATTTTCAGAAGAAGAATCTAGCCTAAGACTTCCTAATCCGCCCCTATGGCTGGACAAAACCTTTAGAATCCCTATATATTATAAGAAAAATCTCTACATGAGTAAGTAAAAACATTTTTTACATAAAATATTCTTATAAAAAGATATTTATATATAAATGATATTTATTATAATGCAATCTCTAGCTAAATATATTAAATTGCAGATACTTTCATTCTAAACATAAATTTTATTACTTAAATTAAAATTGATTTTTTTATTTAATTGGATTTTCTTAAAATTTAATTTTTAACATAAAATATATAATTTTTTTTTTACTCAAAAAGGGGAGTAATATATTTTCTTGCGAAGATAGCGAAGTTGAAGAAGAAGGTGAGTCTAAGGAAATTACTGAAGAGGCTAAAAACAGGCGCCCAGCAAGAGGCGCACAAAAGAGAATCACGGCTTGTCCCCATGTGAATAGACGCCACTATGCCAAGAGTATGTGTAGCAATTGTTACCATAAAAGCGGGCGACAAAAAAAAGCTTGGAGTTGCCCACACCAAGATCGTCAACTCTACGCTAAAGGAATGTGCCAGTTTTGCTATTTGCAGAACTACCATAAGTCTAGATCTTGCAAAGTTGTCATCAAATCCGAAAGCTTAAGAATTAAAGCCTAAATTTTTGTTGAGTTTTTTAAAAAATTAGTCTGGAATACTAATAACATAAATGGCTTTTAATGAATATAATAAAAAATATATATGAAATTAATTATCACAAAATATAGTGCATTGTCTCTCTGCATAATATCTAGGTTCCTATTACTTATATATATAAATATTATTTTATCGAGCTGCTTAAAAAAATTTTTATAAGTATATAAAGTATTTAATTCAACTTTAATCTTTTAGATCAGTAAACCCATTAAATGTTGATTCATAATAATTAGATAAAGTTAATTTACACTTTTCATATAGTAAACTCAAATCTTAACTCTTCGCAATAAGATAGCTTTTAATAGCTATTAAATACAGGAGGCAAGGCAAACAGCGAGACAGCAGTATTTAAATAATAGATAATTTTTAACGCATCGATAAAAAAGTAGCAGTGGCATTTGAAATTATGATTTTGATGATCCATATTTTTATACTAGCTGTTACAAATATTTGATAATTAAATGTAATAAATATGAAGTAGCTGCTTTACTGATCCCAGGATTATAAAGCTTAACTTGTAAAAATAAGGGAAATTTATTGCCTAAATTAATTTTTGATTGGCCCGAATATTAGGGAGAAAATTAGCTGCACACAGGTAACAAAAAAATATTAAGTCTTTCAGGATTTTTGATTGGCTTGGTATTTTATCAATAAATTCCATTTTCAAATTAAGAATATGATTATTTGGTTACATGAAATTTAGCTAAAATTAATACCAAAATATTCAAAATAATGAAATAACTTATTTCAATAATCAGTTCAACAGAATAAAAGGGCATTAGGTAAAACATTTTTTTTATTTCCATCTTAAAAGCCAAAAATAAGCTTAGGGCCTGTTATTGATTGCCTAGGGTATTATTATAAGCAATGCCTTTGAGTTTTGAAGTTTTTGATGCTATAATTTTTGTAAGTTTTTAGCTCTCTTAAAAAAATAACATAAGAAATTTTAGTTTTCTGAGGGTTGTTTTGCTTGATAATAGAAATATTATTCATTTATCAGAACTGATACTTTTACTATGGGATGTTATTTTAATTATTTTTATAGAAGCAGCTATTTCGAAACATTTACCAGCTGTTTGATGTGAAATATTTTTAAATTAATTATGGAAGGTAAAAATGTATACTATGAAACTCTTTATCTTTTTATAATTGTTACAATCATATAATAGCAAATGAAGCTTAATTTAATGAATTAAAAGTAGAGCTAAATATATTGAATTGATAAAGATTCTAATTTATATGCTAATTTCACACAATTTTTATAAAAGTACAGAATGAAGACTATTAAAATTAGAAAACACCTTGGATGTCAAATTACAATACGAAATTTTAAATATAAAAGAAATTACTTTACAGCTCGACTAAAATAATGCAAAAATCTTATAAACTCACCCTTTGTTATATCTTAATAGTCCATAATAATGCCTATAATCTTTACCCTTTAAATAACCCAAAAGTAGTTTAGGGTTATGCTTCGAGATTGAACTTGGCAATAATCCGACCATTTTACTTCATTTTCTGTAAATCTCATAAGATCTAATTCATTAGTTAATTTTTCATGGAATCATACAGAAACTAAGATGTTAGATTGTTTAATATTACATATACTAAATTAAAATTACTAAATAAAATGTAATAATTATGTCTATGAACTCTGATTTTTCCTTTTAATTTGAGACTAACAGATATATTTTTATTCTAAAATTAACTTCAAAATAAAAATTTCAACTTCTTAAATTTTGTGATAAATAGAGAACCTTAAGATCTATAAAGAAGTCAATAATTATTTTGATATTTAGTTTTTTAGTTGAATCGTAATATTTAGAGAAATAAATAAAGCTTTAAAAAAGATTTCTCGGCAACTTTGTGGCTAATTTGTAATAAATTATATAACCATATCAAAAACTTTTATTTTTAAATAAGGCATTAATTATATTAGTACTTATTTATCTTTAAAAGATTATTATCTTATATTTATCTTTAAGTGCCCTGTAAATACTATTAAAAATCCAAAAATTATCAAATTGCACAACCTTTTTCTTCCATTTTATTTAATTGATGACGTTTGCACGTGAATGAAATATGCTAAAAAGTGAAATTTAATCTGTGGATATCCCTTTCTTCTTATGAATTTTTAAAATTCGATAAAATCATACCAAAAATTAATTGCTCAACTGAATTTTTCATTTTCTAAATTCTCATATTTTCCTATTTATTCAAGCTATATTTTCGCGAATTTTATAATTTTTTGTATAACTAACTAAAATATAAAATTAAAAAAATTAAAGTCAGCATTACCAATTGAAATACATTTTATAATTCCTTTAATATTTTAATTGTAATTGTATGTTGATTGTCCATTTTAGTCCGAAATTGTGGATAGCATAATATAGATGAGTGAAAGTTGTGAGGACAAATTTACAGTATTTTCAGGGATGTTTTCTTTAATATTTAAAAACTCAGAAGAAGGATCAAGTTTGCGACTTCCTAATATATTTTCCTATGAAGACAGTGAAGCCGAAAGAGAGGAGCCAAAAGAAAATGATCAAAAGGCTTCCAAAAGCGGGCAAGGAAAAGGCACAAAAAAGAGGATTACAGCTTGCCCTCATGCAAATAAAAGACACTATGCCAAGAATATGTGCAGCAATTGCTATCATAAAAGTGGGAGACAAAAAAAGGCCTGAACTTGCCTACACAAGGACCGGCAGCTCTACGCTAAGGGAATGTGTCAGTTTTGCTACTTACAGAGCTATCATAAGTCTAGATCATGTAAAAGCATCAAGACAGAATACTCAAATATTTAAGTTAAATTATAGCTGTGCGTTTAAAAGATTAGTCTGGAATAATAATATATACAATTTAAGAATTGATTGTTGATGAAGCTCAAAAGAAAGAAATATTTTATAAACTTAATTTTATAAGGGTGCTATATTTGCTATAATAACCATAAGAAAAATATATATAAAAATAAAAACTGATTTTTGATCATACATAAATTGCCTTCATACATTAAATTGAAAAATTATTATTTTAATATAGCCCGATCTTTGCCGGGAACGGGCTATATTAAAATTTCCCATGTATGGTTTTTAAATAAATTCGATTGAGTTATTTTAACCTTCACTAAAACTAATTACTAACGATTTCAAAAATTAAAATATTATGAAGCAAAGGATACTAGAATAACACACAGTAAATGAAATTCTTTTGAAGATCGATGAATAACATATTATAATTCGATTTTGCATAATCCATATTTTTTAGTCTGGGTGTTAAAAATTTTAGTTTAAAATGTAACAAATATGAGTTTCACTGCTTTACTGGCTAAATTTTATAAAGTTGGGTCTTTAGTAAAAACGATAATTTTCACTTTCGGGATGTTTTTGATAGTGAAATATTAAATAAAAAATATCTGCTATTAATAAAATCAAATATCATCTCTTTCTGCAGCGAAAATTTAATTGGCAGGATAAAATCTATTTTAGCTTCATCAGCAGGATTAGATATAAATATTTTTTGAATTTACGATTACTTCGAATTTACCGCTAAAAGTTAATTTCAATATAGGGATGAAGATTATTCAATTAAAAGAAAGCTCTGATAACAAAAGAGACTAGGAATTGCAAATTTAAAGTTTGACAATAATAAAATTAGTTACTAATCAAAATAATATAAAATATAATTAGGGTGAAAATATTTTTGTTTCCGTAATTAAGGACCAAAATAAAGTTTTTAAATTATTTGGATAAGAATTTAAGACAATCTAAATTACTTACTCCCCTCCTCCGTGAGCGAACAAAAAATCTTGTTCGCTTATGGAGGGATTAATTTTTTGTTTTAAAAAATTTTTATAGAAAAAATTTGTTTTCAAAATTTAAAAAAATCCCATTTCGCAAAAATTGGAAAGAAAAATATTAATTAAATTTGTAATTATTATTTTTTTGCATGAAATGACACATGTACAAAGGTGAAAGTAATAATCCCAAGTGATGAAGAAGCATTAGATTATGAAAAGACATGAAGAACACTTAGTAGAGGATATGATGATGCCGATGAAATAGTGGCAGATGAATTGGAGATTGGACTTTCAGATTTTTGATCTTATCGGTAAATATAGAAAATCGGAATTTTGATCAGAAAAGCAGGATTTACAAATATTTAAAATTTGAAATTATTGAAAGCAGTTCAAGTTTCAAACTTTCAATAACTTCAAATTTTCAAATTTTTATTAATTCTTTATTTTCAAATTTTAAATTGTTATAAGAAATTTGAAGAAAAGAAGTTAAACAGTAAATTTAGAAATTAAAAATTAAAAATAATTAAATTTGTAAAATTTATGTTTTAAAACTCAATTTGTTTAAAATTAAACACAATTAGCTCGAGATTTCATTATAATAATTATCACCTATATATTAAAAATTTTTTCCATAAAAAATTTTTGTTCAATGGCAAAAAATAGGGATTTTTCTAATGTTTTGTTCACTCACGGAGGGGGAAGTTAGCAAATTTCATCCAGCGGAAGGGATAAGCACGTTAAATACTTATTTTAATTTTTTTTTGGTAAATATTATACAGGTTTTATTTTATTTTCTTATTCTTATAAGTATCCATATCAACTTCCGTTGAAGACAAAATAATAGCCTTATTGAAAAACCTTTTAATATTTTTTATTATATTTTAAGTAAGAGTTATTATTGAAATTACTAGTCTTTTAGTGTAAAATAATTTAAAAATCCTCCCTTGCTTTGTATACATTCAAATAAGTTTAGGTATTAAATGAGATTTTTAGGAATTTTGCTCATATATTATTTCTATATCCATCATAAGCTTTTCTTTAATAGTCACCAATATAGACTTTTCTAAAAAATTAAATAGCTGCTATTAAAATAATTTCAGCATAGCTATTTAAATCTATATCTTTGAATAATTTTAAAATATTGATTTTTGGCTTTTTAAAATTTTTATTAAGACTGCTTTTAGCTGCATTAATTCTGTTTATTATTTATTGCTGATGATATTTGTAAAAAGATCAATTATTAGCATTGGTCTGAGACGATACTCAATAATAAACCCAATATTTTTGCTGATTATACTTACTTTTGTCTTTAAGAGCAAGCAAAAATCTTCCTCGCGTTTAAAAATTTTATTTATAAAATATTTTTAAAATTTCAAATTTGAAAAGAAAAATCTAGCTTAATTTATAAATTTATGTTTAAGAATACAAGCTGAAATTTAATAAAACTGGCTTGAGATCTCACTATAATAGTTATTAATTATATATATACAATATTTTATATAAAATAGCTATAATAGAATTTTTTTGTTTCCCCAAAAATCGAATTTTTCAATGGTTCTTAAAGGAAGGGAGTGAAAATATTTCTTTGCTTAAAAACTAAATCACTCGCTAACTGCTTGGTTTGAAGCAAGGCTTTTGTACATAAACGAGATAATTAATTATTTTTAAAAAATTATATAAAATTCTATAAAAAAAGTTTTGCTTGATAACTGATAAATTAATTTATCAAAATAGAGTTTTATCAATGGTTTTGCTTTGCACTAAGGGCTAAGTTAATAGTTTTTACTATGAAATAGCATAAAATATATTTTGATGATCAAGCAAGCCTTTTCTTCATATAAATAACAAAATCTCAATAATTAACTATAACGATTTAAAAAAATACTTATAATCTTTTTATTAGATTGATAGTTTTGATACTAGCAAGACACAAAAAGCCTCAAAATTTAGGATTTAGGTTTATCTTTGTTTAAAAAAACGCAATAACGATATCTAATATGTATCAAAAATTCATGAATTTAGAAATTAAGGATTACTAACTTTCATGCGAAATTTGCTAGCTAAAAGGTGCTTAATGAAAAGTATTTTTAAAATATCAAATTAAAAGAATTAAGATTTAGCCTTTAATTGAGTTTATTTAAATATTAGTCTAAGAGACTAAATGTATATAAATTTAGAATATGATGCAATAGATATGAATTTCTAATTCCCCCCATTAAGTTAAATTAAATAAATAGCGGCAAAATTTTATTTTGGTGACTTTAACTGAAAACTTTTTTTTCTCAATAGAAAAATTATTAATTTTTATTATTTAACATTGAATCGATTAATTATTCATAGAATTCAAAAATATCATTTTCGAAGTGATATTGAATAAATCAATAATTTCCAATAAAATGTTGGTCTGAGTAGCAGGAAGGAATATATAATAATAGGTTCAATAGCTAAAACAATCATGATAAACCTATAAAAGCATAAAAATTCATTTTCGAATAATCTAATTTTATCTGGCTGTTACAAAAATTTCCTAATAAAATATAAAAAAATATGGGCATAGTGATTCCAAGCTGGGTTGATGAAAATTAGAACTATTTAGCTATTACACGGAATATGTTGAGAGATAAAATGAAAAATAATCTTATGATTTTATACCTAAATATTGTATAGGCCTCTTTTGGGCAGCCCTGGTCTGCAAGTAACCCATCCAATTGATGGAGTTTACAAGGTAAGATTATTTGCCAAGTCAATCCCACTAATCACAAGTGAAAGTTAATATGTAACTTGTAAGCTGGCACGATTGAGTTGGCAACTGATCTTGATTGAGCCAACTTCACCAAGTGGTAGGTGCCTTATAGCCCAAGGCGACCTAAAGTTGCCCTGTGCTATAGCAACTCAACGCAACATATTATCATTTTATTTCAATCAATAGGGCTAAATATACTGATTTCAAAACATTTTAGACTGTTCTTACATTTTTTTATAGCAAGAAGTCGATTTCAGCATAGAATGATTTTTTGATTTATTAGATTACAAAGTATTGATAGAATTTCAATTCTATTTTCATCAAACACGAAAAATTAAAGCCTGTAGTTTAATAGGGAGAATATATTTACTCCTCCCATCTGTGAGTGGAATACCATTGGAAAATCCATATTTTTTGCCTAAAAGCCCCCTAGCGAGCAAAAATTTTTTATTAAAAAAATATTTTGATAGATAAGTGATAATTAGTATAATGAAATCTCTAGATAATTCTGTTTAATTGCATTTTAAAGCAGAAATTTTACAAATTAAATTAATTTTTACGAGTCGTAATATTTTAAAATTTGAAAAAAAAAATTTACTATAGAATTTATATATAAATTTAAAAACAAATAATTAACCCCCTCATGAGCAAATAAAATTTTTGTTCTCTCACTGAGAGTGGGGAGTTAGTGACTAAACTTTTCTTAATTTTAAAATAATAATTGTGCAAGTTAATTGACCCTAGCTTCTTCTGGATTACTTTGGATATTGAACTCTTGCCTCAAAAAATTCCTAAACCTTCATTCTGGTACAAAAATACTAAAGAATACACTGACACAAAGAAATTCAAAAATTGCAAAAGGTAAGCAAATTATTTAAGTCAAAACTTTTTTATACTTTATATTCATAAATTTGAATAATAGAATTGTTCACTTTTCATCTTAGCCCTCAAATTTTTTATAATAAACTTAAAAGAAATCGAATGGGTGATTGCTTCTCCTAAAATTTATAGAAATTCTTATAATTCACTTCCTATTAATCGTCGAATTTTCAATAAAAAGTTGCTTAATCAACCAATTAGTAAATAATTTAGTGTTTCTCTAGGTTTTCTTTAAATATTATGATTGCTTACTCCCCTGAGCGAGCAAAACCATTGGAAAAATCCCTATTTTTTGCCCAAAAGCCCACCCGTGAGCGAAAAAAAATATTTAATTTAAAAATATTTTATGAAAAGCTTTTTGATATATAAGTAATATTAGTCTAATGAAATCTCTATTTAATTTTGAACAAATTGCATTTTTAAACATAAATGAAATAAATATTTGCTTTCCAATTTTTGCGAATTATGATTTTTTAAATTTCTAACAAAAAAATTATACTATAAAATTCATTTTTTTGTTGGATCACGGAGGGGGGAGTTAAGTTTTTATGCTTCGCAAATTATTTTGATAAATATTGCAGCTTTTGGTATAAATAAGTGTAAACTATATAAATACCTAATTAAGATCAATTAGCACCTGAGCTTCTATTCTTATGAGGTAATTTTTCAAGTAGTTTAAATGCCACATGTTTGGGTGTTACATTTTTGTGTAAAAATTTTGGTTGAATATAATATAAAATATGAAAGAATTTTGCGAGGACAAAATCACAGTGTTTTCAGGGATGTATTCACTGATCTTCAACTATTCAGAAGATCTATATAGTCTTCGGCTTCCTAATATCTTCTTTGATGAAGTCCCTGATCTAGAAGAATCAGAGCCAAAGAAAATTATTAAAAAAGCCAAAAAGGGCAAAACAGCTTATAAAAAGAAGATCACAGCTTGTCCACATAAGAATAAACGTCACTATGCAAGGAATATGTGCAATAATTGCTACCACAAAAGCGGGAGAGTCAAAAGGGCTTGGGCTTGTCCACACCAAGATCGTCAATTATACGCAAAAGGAGTGTGCCAGTTTTGCTATTTGCAGTGCTATCACAAGTCTAGGTCTCTCCAAGTTGTTATTAAGAAAAGATTAGATTAGATTAGATTAAAATTATAGCGGGTCGTCGGGGTTTATTTCAGCCCCTCTCCGTCCAACGGATAGCTTCGCGTTGGCGCTAAGCGCTATCCTCACACCAACCTTTTCCTTACTGATGTCCACAAAAATGGTGACATCAGAGGTCTGTCGGGGAGAAAACCCTACCGTTCGGCCGAGCCTTTCTTGGTCCCAAGATTCAGCCAAGACTCCCTTAACCTCTGACAGGGCTCAGGGTATGGGTGAACCGTCTTTTGCCTACTCCATGGCCTGTCGGGACCTTATTGTAGGTCCAAGATTGCTCCCATGGAGTAGCCTCGGGACTTTGCGCCATTAGGGACTTCTGTAGGTAGGGAAAAAAGATCTAACTCCCCCCCCCTCCGTGAGTGAACAAAACCATTAGAAAAATCCCTATTTTTTGCCCAAAAAAACCCACCCTCCGTGAGTGAACAAAAATTTTTTTAATAGAAAAAATTTTTATGGAAAAAAAATTTTGATATATAAATGATAATTAGCATAATGAAATCTAGAGCTAATTCTGTTTAATTTTAAACGAATTGCTTTTTAAAACATAAATTTTACAAAAAAAATAATATTTTGGTTTTCCAATTTTTGCAAATTAGATTTTTTAAATTTCGAAAACAATATTTTTTATAAAATTTATATATAAATTGTTTTAAAAAAAAAAAATTAACCCCCCTCCGTGAGTGAACAAAATTTTTTTGTTCACTCACGGAGGGGGGGGAGTAAGGTTATCCCTTAGACCAAAAACCCATCCCGGAGAACTATTGCCATGTGGCTCACCTTTCCTGGCCCGGATCAACTCACGGGTTGTCAGGAGTCCACGTCAGATCACGCCATTTTAATAATTCTATTAAGAAAGAAGAATTAAAAGTTTAAGCTAACTTATAATTTTTATAATTTATGCTTCAATGCTAATAATATACACAAAACTTTTTTAGGGGTGCATAAATTTATATAATAGACATAAGAAAATATGATTCAATTCTGCCTTTATTCGTATAAAAACATAATTTTTGTCAAATAACAACATATTAATTTTAATGCCATTAAGGAAATAATTAACTCCTGTACCTCAAAGTAATAACCTTAATAAAATTTGTTTTAAAATTGCAAGCGTGCTAATTCTATTTATTTAGCTATAACTTACTTACTTAATTATCTGGTGTTTAAGGTGTCTAGTGCCGCAGCCCAAAATGGACCTATGGCAAAACTAGTGACGTAGGTGAGCCATCTTGGAACAGGTCAGCCCTGCCCAAGCCATTCTATCAACTCCTGCTTTACCAGCCTTGCTGCACGTCTCACCTGGCACGTTGCCGTCGCCCTTGTCTAGACTCAGCTCCTGCGTGCGTTCCGCCATAGGGTCATCTTCCCGTGGAGATGTGCTGAGAGGTAAAAGCCCGAAATCTTGAAAGGACTGAGGAGCAGTTCCTCTGGTTATCCCCAGAGTTAAACCGCTATTGCTGTCCAGAAGTTCTCGAGTGCAAGCCTAACCCCATAAATAAAATTCCATGAGGGAGAGAAAATTAGCGAAGCTAATTTCTCTCGAACCGAATACCATTTTATTTATATTTAGCTATAACAAATTTTCTTATTAGCTTTAATGATCCATATTTTGGACTGAATATTACAAAATTGTATTTAAGAATTAAAAAAATTTGAGCTGAATAATTAAATTAATATGAAAGCAATCTGCATATTTCTTATACTCAGTATTGGTAGCCTATCAAACCTCAACCATTAGATAATGCTAAAGACTTCTTAGAAAGTAATTACCTTTAGTTCGCAAGTGCCCTTATAGAAACTCTAAGCTGCCTCAATAAAGAAACTAAAAACTGCTTCCTTAGTATCTTAGAAAAACTATTTCACTTAAGATCAGCCACTCTATCCCTTCCTTAATAATTTAGCTCTTGCTTTTTAGGCTTATCATTGATTTTCAAAAACTGTAGAATTGAAGCTTTGATCACTAATGTCGCAGACAACCTTGAAGGTAATGGATAAAGAGTTTCTAAAGAAAATGGTATTACTAAAAAATTTACAAAACTAACTTTAAGACTATAAAATGCAAATTTACTGGAGAAGCATGGTGAAGGCTATGATCCCAATAGAACAATGTGCTTTAGCAAGGCTACCTTAATTCATTTTCAGGGAACTTCACCTTATTTCTTGAAGGTAGGCCAAAGTAATTTCAAGCAGATCAACTCCAGTCAGCAAATTTTAAATATTACTAAAATCCTAATCCAATTACTTTGCAATCTCTTGTTTAAATAAGAATCTAGCAAGTTTAACTTCACTCCACTTCTGTCCCAACATACTTAGCCATCTTCAATGCAATTGTATCAATTCTTTAAATGGCTGCGGCTCCAGCTGATATTAAGGAACTTAAGTAAGCAGAATACTTTTGATAAGTTATATTCATTTTTTCACAAAAAAACTGTTATAGAAAGTCACTTCAACAAAATTTTTTAAGCTATTAAAAAAAAATATCAAGTTGGGTTTGATCTTGCTATTTCCTAAAAGTGTTATAAAAATATCCTGCTTCATATTAAAGTAACTCCTTTCAAATTAAAATTAAATCCAGATTATAAGGCTGGATTGATGAAAGTTATAATTCTTTTATTACGCAAATATGACAGAAAAGCAAATAAATAATAATCTTTGTGATTTTTTCAAAAAATGGCAATTTGATAAAACAAATTATTATTCATTGTAATCAAAAGGATTTAATATGTTAATTCCAGGATTTAATTTGATCTTATATTTTCATTTAAAAGATAAAGTGAATGAAGCTGGTTGGCAGATGGCACCTTAAAAATTTCGCCATTTTATGAGTATAAAGCTTGGCTTATATGAGAATTCTATCCAGCAAATATAGGCGAGCAGCTTGAAGATTATAATAAAATAAGTTGCTTACTCCCCCCTCCGTGAGTTAACAAAACCATTAGAAAAATCCCAAAAACCACCCTCCGTCAGCGAACAAAACTTTTTTTTTAATTGAAAAATTTTTTATTAAAAAAAAAATTGATATATAAATGATAATTAGTATAATGAAATCTCTAGCTAATTCCGTTTAATTTCAAACAGTTTGCATTTTAAAAAATAAATTTCGCAAATTAAATTAATTTTTGCTTCTAAATTTTTACAAATTGGAATTATAAAATTTATATATACTTTTTTTAAAAAAAAAAAAAATTAACCCCCTACGTGAACGAGCAAGATTTTTTTGTTCGCTCACAGAGGGGGGAGTTACAAATTCTACGAAATTAGGATGCAAAAACAATAAGTCAAAACTCTTTTTATCCCTTTTAGGCCAATTATTATTTTTACTTATTTGCATAAATTCGTAAATAATTTAGTTATCAGTTTATGTTTAGGTCAATTTCCTAACTGAAAGCTTAATAGAAATTAAAAAAATTTGTTATTCTTAAACTTTATGGGAAATTCATATGTTTGATCTCCCTGCTAATTGTATAAATTTCGATAAAAAGCTGCCTAATTATTATTTATCCTAATATTATTATCGTGAAATTCTAAAACCTTTTTATATTTATGGCTATTTGTTTATATGTTTTGGAAAATATTTGATAAATAGTAGCCTACTCCCTATCCTCCATGAGCGAACAAAACCATTGGAAAAATCACTATTTTTTGGATAAAAGCCCACCCATTGTGAGAAAACTAAATTTTTTTAATATAAAAAAATTTTTTATGAAAAAAAATTGATATATAAGTGATAATTATTATAATGAAATCTCTAGCTAATTCTGTTTAATTTTAAACAGCTTGCATTTTAAATATAAATTTTGCAAATTAAATTCTCAATTTTTATAATTGGGATTTTTTAAATTTTGAAAAAAATAATTGAACCCTCCTGTTAGCGAACAAAATTTTTTTGTTCGTTCACGAAGCGGGAGTTAGGTAGAGTTAAGAGCAAAATAAATAAATCATAAATTCAGGTCAGTTTAGACCTTTTCAAGACTATTTAATGTGCAATTTCTTATGTTGCATAAATGCCATAGTTTTAGGTGTTACATTTTTGCGTGAAAATTTAATATAAATCTCCACTAAATTAATTAAAAACAACATTAACAATACTATTATAATAAATCGTAACATTATCAAAAATTTTATTTAATTTAGAAAAGGATATTAAATATGAAAGAAATCTGCAAAGACAAAATCACAGTGTTTTCAGGGATGTATTCACTAATCTTCCATTATTCAGAAGATCTGTGCAGTCTCCGGCTTCCTAATATCTTCTCTGATGAAGTCCCTGATCTTGAAGAATCTGAGCCAAAGAAAATTATAAAAAAAGTTTACAAGCGAAAAAAGGCATATAAAAAGAGGATCACAGCTTGCCCACATACGAACAAGCGGCATTACGCCAGGAATATGTGCAATAATTGCTATCATAGAAGCGGGAGACAAAAAAAGGCTTGGACCTGCCCGCACCAAGATCGTCAATTATACGCTAACTTAGCCCTCCTTTAAAAAACAAAAAATTAATATAAAATATAAAACATGGTTATATATTAAAAATCTTTACCGAATTTAATCAGAATACATAGAAGGCATAAATTTTATAGATTAAAGTATACTTTTCCTTACTAATTGTCATTTTTTGAAAATTTATATTCTTTAACAAACAAAAATTTCTCAGTTTTAGAGGGGAAGTAAAGGGATGTGCCAATTTTGCTATTTGCAGAGCTATCACAAGTCTAAGTCTCTCAAAATAGTTATTAAATCAGATTATTTTTAATTAAAATATATTAATTGGAGTGGACATTTGGGGTTTATTTAGCCTCTCTTGCTAATCTGGGCCCTAAATGACCCTAGGCCCTTTTTATGTCGATACAACAAAAAATAGTAGTCGTCTCCCATGTAGTGGAAAACTCACTTGGGCCAGATTCTATGGTAAAGGACTCTCTTCACCCCTGGTTTGAATAAAGGATGGAACAATATCTAATTCTGAACTGCTTTGCCTTTTGCAAGAAGTATCCTGTTCATCCGAAGTGAAAATTGCTGCTGCGCTGTTGGTCTTTTATCTCTAATGATAGAAAAGCGAGCCAGGAGTAAATTCACCTTATGACTTTCATGCTACAGTATTAAGGGATGAGAATATTTCATCATTTTAATAAAAGCTATTAAAGCAGAAGCATTGGAAATATAAATTTTAATTCCAAATCTTTTATTTATAAAAATTGTGATAATAATATGTATACATATTTTGATATATAAGCATTAGAGGTTCATAAATGTTTTACCATAAATGATTTTCCATGTTGAATTGGGTTTAATTAATATGTATATAAATAAACCGCAAGAAGCTTTATAGTAAAGATAATAAAAATATAATATCATGCAATTTTATATTTATCATTAACTTTGACTGATTATCTTATATGAAAATTTGCTTTGCATCAACATTATATCAATTTATATGGCTATTTCATTATAAAAATCTTTTTATCATTATTAAGAAAGTAATGGGAACATCTAAACACCGCGGTTGCCGATAACTCGTAAAAGAGGAAAAATAGTATTAACTTCTTTTAGATTGGGCTTTTGGATATTCCATTTTTAATCTGGCTGTTACAAATTTTATTTATCAAATAAGAAAATATGCATTTAGCCATCTTACTGATCGTATAAGTTTGCAAAGCTGATATAATAATGAGGAAAATTCAAATTAAAATTTATTATATTTAAATGAAAATATTACAGATATTTGCTATAGCAATAAATTTTAAGATTTGAATATTTAAAAATTTTATTTTAAATCAAGATACTGTAGCATTTATTGATAAATATGCTCATAAGTCATATTTATTTACCTATAAAATTATTAAATGCATTAAGTTAAATGTGAAAATAATTTACTAAAATATACAAGAATCAATCCAAAATACTTAAAATATATAAAGCGCTTCATTATATTAATAATTCATGAATTCCTTATCTTTTGCGAAGAAATAAAAAATGTGATCTACGGAAGATGGACTCTGAGTCACACGACCTATGATCAGGTAGGACTCATCCTGATGAAGTTGAAAAATAGTGCCTCTGTCACTTTTTGAAGCGGGCCTTCGGGCTTGGGGATGCCTGCCAAAAGGGAAGTTTCTCCCCAAATGTCTAGGCAGGTTTTGCCCCAACTTAGTCTACATATTGGGCTAGTTAGGCATCTGCAAGAGATTGCTTTAGCCTAGGAGCCTATCCTTGGGCTATTGAGTTCACGCTGAATACGCAGTCTAGTGGTCCATCCTCTTATGGTATTATAAACTTAGCTTAACTTAATTTATATTTTGCTAGTTGATATATGAGTATAATAAAAAAATAAAATACTCTTAGATTGAGAAATAAAGACGATTGTTTTATATCAAGACAATCTAATAGTCTCACTCCTCTTTTTCTCTCTTACTCTTCCAGTTCTTTAGTGAATGATTCTCTATCAAAATTTGGAAAATTAATCTCCATCCTTTGCTAAACAATTTTAATTAATAAAACATTTATAGATTAGTAAACATTTATTATAATTTATGGAAATAAAGTGTAAAAAATAACTAAAAATGTCAAAACTGTTAATTAGTGATTAATAAGCTAAATTTTTATTTCAATCCTAATATTTTCTACGTAAATATGTTATTACCCATAAAATAAATTTTTGGCTTCTAGAAGCTAAAAAGAAATTCAAGCCACAATTATATAATTTTCTTTCCAGGAATTTTTTAATACTTTGATCTGACAATTCTGCAGTCATTCGTTTAAAGATGGGAAGAGCTAAATATTCTTTCAAATATTTTATTTTATAAAAATTAAATAAATTAAACTTATAATTGTGTAAAATTATGATTAAAAACTTCATGACTAGGAGAGAGGTTTTTGCTTATGTTTAAGGATAACAATTAAAATTGATAATGGATTGGAGCAGTAATGTGATTGTAAAATAGCTTTATAAATGCTTCAAATTATAATTTTTATTAATCCAAATATCTTAATTAGTCTAGCTGTTACAAAATTTAATTTTGAAAAATGGCAAAATGTGACATCGATTTTACTAATATATTGTGCTGGGTTGATGAGGACAGGGATTTTTTCTTTTAAAATAAATAAACTGAAGATGATGAAATTGCAGGCAATAATATTATAATTTTTACAAAAAATATAAACTTGTTGAGTCAAATTATCATTTTATTAATTCTTGCTTAGAGAAATGAAATACAGATTTTTCACCTTTATCTTTGATTTCTTTTATTGCTGAACTGTTTTTAGTACGGATTAGTTATATTAGAGATTATTCTTAGAAATCTTAAGGTTTTTTATACTTCGACTATATTTTAATATTAAAATGCTAACACACAGATTATTGTTCTTGGGCAAAGCATCGTCATAAATTGTAGAGAATTCAACTAAATTATAGTCTATTTAGCTAGTTATTATAAATTATTAAATTACTAATATAGAATTGATCCTCTAGAGCTTTCTTATTCTTGGCCAATTTAGATCATGTCCTAATTGCTATTATTTTCTATTTTTTCATCTATGAGTTAGGATGTTATCATAATAAAAACTATTATCAAATTGGCATTATCATTATTTGATACTACCTGAGCCTAAATCAACTTTAGCTTTCAACAATAAAAATGAATATATGATGAAAAATTATCAACTAAAAAGAAATTTTAAGCTGATTATTGAAAAATTTAAGATCAAGTTTCTCAAAAATAAAGACAGCAATTTGCAAATAGTGCGTAAATAATTTACGATACGACACGATTAATTAATTTAAGGCTTAAGAGACTCATTTAAGGTTCACTACCAGATAAAGTAGCATAATAAATATGAAAGAAGTTAACAAAGACAACACAACAGTGTTTTCAGGAATATTTTCCCTAATCTTGGCAGATCCAGAAGAAGTGCCAACTCTGCGACTTCCCAATATCTTCTCTGACGATGCCACAGATGTTGAGGAATTCATTAAAAGAAGAAATTTAAAAAAAGTTTATAAGCGCAAAAAAGTACCCAAAAAAAGAATTACAGCGTGCCCTCACGCAAATAAAAAACACTATGCCAAGAACATGTGCAATAATTGCTATCACCGAAGCGGGCGAAACAAGAAGGCTTCGGATTGCCCACACCAAGATCGCCAACTCTATGCAAAGGGAATGTGCCAGTTCTGCTATTTGCGAAGCTATCATAAGTCAAAATCTTGCAAGGTTGTCATCAAATTAGATGATTTAAAGATTTAAGTCATTTACAATTAGATTATTAAAAAAACTAAGCATGTTGACATAAAGCAGCACAGACATCTTTATCTCCTTATAATTTTTTTAAACATATAATAAGCAGTTAAATGCTTCTTCAGGATGATAGAGCAAAAGATCCTCAAAAATCACCTTTGAAGCATTCGGGATATTTCAAATTCAATTTTCCATTTTTGCTTCTGCTGTTACAAATTTATGAAGTTTACCACTTTACTGACCCAGTTTAAGATGATGATTTTGCAAAAATAAAATAAACTTCTTGATCTTATTAGCATATGTGATTATAAATCTGTAGAAAATAAACCAAAAGTCCGATTTCATGAAATTTCTGTGGGTGCAAATATTTCCGCCCTTCAAGAATATTTATATCATCAAAATTTATATTCAATGTAAGTCGTAAAGATTAATAAAATTTATTAAATTGCACATCGAAATTGTAAGAAACATTCCTAGCAATAAAATATCTGTATTTTGTATATGTAAATCAATATATTATGTAAAACGCCTAAATTTTAACATTATTTATCACAATTATTTATTTGAAAAATTTCTAAAGTACTTTCAATATATAAAAAGGCAAATTATGCATTAATTTATCTTTAAAAACTTTTGGTTGTTTGATTTGTTTAATAAATACCTTAAAATGAAATAGAAAAATTCTAAACTATATAACTCAAATTTTTAGACTTATAAATTGTTTTTAAATTGAACTAAAATAATAATCAATACAATCTTTTCAGGAACCTTGATTTTGATTCTTCCTTTGCTAATATTTTTATTGTTTTAAGTTTATTATTTTATTTCACAGATATTTCAACAAATATATTTTTAGATGGATAAAATGTTTTGGGATAAAGTTGCAGTGTTTTCAGAAATGTTTTCCCTGCTGTTTCAGGCTCCTAAAGAAGCATCAAATCTGATAACTCCCAATATATCCTCAGACGAAAACCCCGAGATTGAAGAATTCGAGAAAAAGGAAAGTGGTTCGACGACTTTCAGAAGTCGTTATAAAAAGCTTATCAAAATGAGGGTTACAGCTTGCCCTCATATAAATAAGCCTCACTATGCTAAGAATATGTGCAGCAGTTGCTATCATAGAGCAGTAAGGCAAACGAAGGCATGGATTTGCCCACATGAGGATCGCCAGCACTACGCAAAGGGAATGTGTCAATTCTGCTATTTACAAAATTATCATAAGTCTAGGCCTCGCAAGATCTAGAAGATTTGAATATTTAAGAATTAATTTTCAATAAGCTATCGAAAAGATTAGTCTCAAACGATAATAGCATTATGCAATATAGAAATGTTTTACTTTTCATGGCAGACATAATAGTTTGTGAAAAAAGGATGTATAAAAGCCTTTATCTTTATATTTTATCTTAGAAAACTCATATAAAAATTTATTCTAAATGGTAAATGAAGTTTTTCCAGATATATTTCTCAGCGTAATTTTGCCTGTTTTATAAGTAAGTAAATATCAACTAATAAATATGCTTGAGCAGGCGGCAATTCCAAAATTATCAATAATTATCATTCAATATATTTTTGAATTTAAGTTTTGTTATTCCATATTTCAAACGTCTGCTGCAGAATTTTAAATTTGCCAAAATACAATTAATATGGATTTTACTGCTATACTGAGCCTAGGCTTATAAAGCCTAGCTTATGATTGTGAAGGAAATATTTTATTCAAAAAATTAAATTGATAAGTAAAGTATTTGATAAAAATTTATAGCAGAAATATCAGAGAGATACATAAATAATACTTTTACAATTAAATAGCTAGTTGGCATGATAATTATTATTTGAATTTAATCAATAAGGTAAAGCATAATCTATTATAACTTTATATTTATTAGATAAGGTCCATTTAAGTTAGCATAATGAATATTAGAACTATAATAAATTTAGGAATTTAAGCCAGAAATTTGTAGAAACAATTTTTCCAATTATTTTTATGTAATATCTATTAAAATAATTGCAAATTTTTAAGTTGAATATATTTTTAAATCCGTGATTTTTTATAGGTAGCCTGGAGGTTATGAATAAATTTTGATGTCATAGAGTTTAGCATTAATTAGAAACCTATGAGTTATTCTTTATAATTAACTTGTATGGGATTTTAATTTTATAATTATTTATTAGTCTCCATTCTTTGTGATAAGAACTTAATGAAACCATCTCACTGATTTATATAGCTAGTATTAAAAAGATTGTTTAGTTATGAATTTTATAAATATCTTTAAATTAGCTATTATATGGTAATTGTCAGATATCCAAAGCAGTCATTTTATTTATCAAAAATTCTTTCTGTCATGATAAATTTATGTCCGAATTTATGATTTTTAATAGATTTTCGCAGATTGCATTATTTTTATGCATTAATGATATAGATAGAGGTATCGACATTATAATCCTTATTATAAAATTACTTTTCTTACTCATTAAATTCACTGCAAAAGCTTCTCTTTGCTAGTCCATAATCGGCTTCAAAGGGCGCCACAAGCTAAAATATTACCTTCCCAGAAAGGCTAAAAAATGAGGCTTCAAAATATTTATGTTTCGTGTACCACTTACAGACTATATTATAAAATTGATAATTTATGAATGAAAGGGAACGAAACCTGCAAAATATGTTGTTTTGGAATGATTAAATGGCTTGAAAATTGTGGCATTTGCCTGTTTATGGATAATTTTTATATACTGTTGCATTAATTCAGGAGCTATCAAATTGAAGTATTTATTGTAGTGGCACTATAAGAAGCAAAACCTTACTGAAGTTTTTTCGAGTTTTTACATATTCATTTATGAGAAAAGGCAATTTATTATGTAGTAAATGAAAAGATAAATATAGTGTTCATTTGATCTCGAATTTTGAAGGGCTTAAAAAGCACAACGCACTTTATTTAATCTCAACCCATTACATTAGATTAAACTAAATTTATAAAAATTAAATATTTTGTTTATAAAAAATATAGATCTCTAGCTAATTCTGTTTGATTTTAAACAGATGTATCCTAAAATATAAATTTTGAATTTAGCAATTGATTTATAAATAAAATAATATATACAAAAAATAAATTTAGGTGGGCGAGTGAGATTTTTTGGCTCGCTTACGGGGGGGAGTAAGAATTTCTATGAAGTTAAGAAAGAAAATCCTTATCTATTAATAGATTTTTAAATGCTTTTAAATTTCATTTATAGATTGCTCTATGAAAGATTCTTATATTTACTCCCCCCCCCCCCCCCCTCCGTGAGCGAACAAAACCATTAGAAAAATCGCCATTTTTTGACCAAAAACCCACCCTCCGTGAGTGAACAAAAATGTTTTTAATAGAAAAAATTTTAATGGAAAAAAATTTTGATATATAAGTGATAATTAGTATAATGAAATCTAGAGCTAATTCTGTTTAATTTTAAACAAATTGCGTTTTAAAACATAAATTTTGCAAATTAAATTAATATTTGCTTCCCAATTTTTGCAAATTAGGATTTTTTTTAAATTTCGAAAAAAATATTTTTTATAAAATTTATATATAAATTTTTTTTAAAAAAAAAATTTAACCCCCTCCGTGAGCGAACAAAATTTTTTGTTCGCTCACGGAGGGGGGGGGGGGAGTTAGCATAAGTTTAACGTATGTTTTTAGTCTGGCTGTTACAAAATTTATTACAATAAATATGAAAATAGCTGCTTTACTGAGCCTAAGCTTATAAGGCTAAACTTGTAATAATGAAAGGAAATTTTTGCTTGAAACCTTATCTAACACACCTACCCTAAAAAGAGAGTTGGAATCAATAGAAGAAGAATTATTAATGTTTTTATATCAAATAGCTAATTTAATAATTTAAAAAGCATTTTAGTAATCAACAGGGTAAATCATAGATTCTAAAATAAATGATGCTTTATATTTATTGCAAGGAGGCCGTTTTTCAATATAAAAAGAAAAAAAAGCCTATATTAATCAAAATTATCCAAGATAAAAAAGCATAAAAAATACAACCACATCCTTTGATCTTTAAATTTATCTACCCCGCATTTACGAATATTAATTTTTGCAGGTTGTAATTGGGAAGTAGCTTAGAAAAAGTGAAACTATATGTGTTCATAAATTACCTAATTTTTTTGGGAGTTTTTGGAAAAAGCCATAAATCAGTAATAAAAAAAATTAAGGCTAGTGAAATTCGTGCCTCCTTCTGATTTGACACAAGAATACTTATAAACACATTTAATTATTCTTTATTAATTTTATATAAGCAAACTTAGATTTAAAATAAAAAATACAAATTTAGTACTATTCATGGAATCATTTTTCATAATCATCGGTACAATTCATTTTCAGTTTTAAATGCTATTATATGCTAAATTAAGGATTTCTGTTGTAAATTTTTTTTATAAATAATATTCCACTCTATATAAGCAGCAAAAAGTTACCAATAACTGCATTGCACTTATTATCACATCAGATAAGCTGCATTTATATCAATTTTAGTTCTCTTACTAAAAAACCTTAAGAAACATAATATAATATTATAGATGAATAAAAAATCCGATTATGAAGCTACAGTGTTTTCAGGCATGTATTCCTTAATTTTCAAGTCTTCAAAAGGAACATCAAATCTACAGCTTCCTAACATATTCATGGAAGAGGTGAGTGAAGTCAAAGAAGCTGAGTCTCAGAAAGAGGATAAAAAAAATTCTAAAAAAAAAAGATCGAGAAAGTCGCCAAAAATGAAGGTCACAGCTTGCCCTCATTACAATAATCGTCATTACGCCAAGAATATGTGCAACTCTTGCTATCATAAAAGTGGAAGAGACAAAAAAGCTTGAACTTGCCCACACCAGGATCGCTCACTCTACGCAAAGGGAATGTGCCAGCTCTGCTATTTGCGGAGTTACCATAGAGCCAGGATTTGTAAGCCCATTAATACTGAAGATTTGGCAATTTAAGCTTTAATTCTAAGTAATCGTTATCAGAATTGTCTGAATACTAATAAATATATACATCTAAGAAATGGAGCCTAAGTAATGTAATCCTTATTTTATTTCGTTGCAAAAATAGAACAATGCTAAAAAGTATTAATCATTATATTTTGAAAATTGTATATATAATACAAGAATTGCGCAATATAGGAAAATCTGAGCAGGTTCTCTGAATAATGAAATATATGCAAATAAAGAATTTATTGTGTACTCTTGTAAAGATTCTTGTTATATAAAGCAAGGAAATACATGCTTTTGTATTAAATTAATTTATTGCCTTATCAAAAAATTAAATACAACCTTCAAGTAATATTTCTCATAATCATTAATAGTAGATTATATAACATGAATGCGATACAGCTTTGTCTTTTGATTTTATTAATAATTTCAACAGCATTAATTTAGAACAAAATAATTCAAGTTTTATTTAATTTAACCTTAAAAATACAGATTTAGATCTTAAAAATTAAAATCATTATTGACGTAAGGAATTTTTAAAGATACACACTCCAGTCGATAGAGAGCCTTTAAAAAATCAATCAATATCATTCGATATCATTGAAATTTTAATTTCAGAAAGTCCATATTTTTTAGTCTGGCTGTTACGAAAATGTTTAATTATTTAATTCAACAAATATTGAGATAATCTTTATTGAGCTAAATTTTCAAAGCTGAACTTTTATAATAAATGAAAAATTTGCTTAAATTATTTTTTTATACAATTAATCTTACGAGAAAGGTAGAGTTGATTAGAAAAATAAAATTATTGTTACTTAACTCTAAAATAAAATAAAACAATCGATATTTATAGAATATTCTTACTCCCCCTTCTGTGAGCGAATAAAACCATTGGAAAAATCCCTATTTTTGCCCAAAAGCTCACCTCAGTGAGCAAACAAAAAATTTTTATGAAAAAAAAATTTGATATATAAGTCACAATTAATATAATGAAATCTTGAGCTAATTCTGTTTAATTTTAAACAACTTGCATTTTAAAACATAAATTTTATAAATTAAATTAATACTTGCATTTCAATTTTTACTAATTGGGATTTTTTAAATTTCGAAAAAAATAATTTTACTATAAAAATTTATATATAATTTTTTTTAAAAAAAAAATTAACTCCTTCCGTGAGCGAACAAAATTTTTTGTTCGCTCACAGTGAAGAGCGGAGCTAGCAATCAATATGAAAAAATATAAATGACTCTGAAATTTATAATATATTATGCTAAAAAAATCTCTTCAATTAAAAAAGAAATTACGCAATAAGAAATAAAATTCAGATTAGAAAACTAAAAAAGTCTTTCAAGTAGAAGAAAGTCTTTTATTTTTTGTATTAAAAACACTTATGAAGTATTAGGCTGCACATTTTGTTATCCTCATTTTAATAGCTCCAAGACATTTTTAAGAAAGCTCTCATACTTTTTATAAAATTCTCAGCTTTTTATAAAAAATAATCTCATATTAATATTTTAAAATTTAGTTTTATGAAATAGAATTATTTTTACTATTTATTTTGACTATTAAAACTCGAAAATCAGCTATATATTTATTACGTCTAGGAAATAAATCGCCATTTTATTCACTCAAAATAAATCATAAATATTTCGTGTAAATTTTCTTCAAAATAATCCCATTTCCTTTTTTAAAATTTCTATCAATTATACATGCAAATAATTTTAAAATAATAAAAAAATATCTAGATCAGCTTCCAGATCTTTTAATTAGTAAAATCTTTTTATCTTCTTCCTGTAGACATATGAGAGTAAGTTCTAAATAAAGCTTCACTCCCAGACTGGGAAAGTGAAGGTAGACTTTTATCACTTGACAGTCTACTCATAAACCCTTCTCTTTTATTTTCTTTTCTTCTAGATGTTCTTTCTTTATTATGCTGCTTTTTCACTTCATCAATTTTCGATTCAATAAGCTTTATTTCTTGGATAACACTTCTTCTGTCTTTATTAGACGGCATTTGGTAAAGTTTGGGAAGCGAAATTTTCTTTTTTTTTCTCGATCTAGGAGATCCAGCAGATTCATTAGCATTGTGGCCTGAGTTTAAAGGGCTTTGAGGATCAGTCTCATCAACTAAATCCTCCGTATTTAAAGTATTCATATTAATTTCACAGATTTTAAATCTTTTAACAAAATCGTCAAACACTTCTTTAAGGCCTGATGGCTTCGAAACTTTTTTTGTGATCAATTCTTGAATCTTCATTTTTATTGCTGAAGTTATAAGGCCAGAAATAGCTTTTGAGTTATGCTTTGATACTGGAAATGATAATACTTCAATTATTTTTGCTTCTTTTTGCTCTGGAATATCATAAGATTTTATAGATTCTCCAATTTCAGTAGTCAATTCTGCGTGGCCTGATAAAAATCTTAATAGTGATTTTAAGGAAATTTCGATTTTTTGGCGTAATATTGAGTTTTCGTTGATAAAAAAATCTAAAGATTTTATAGGACTTTTTGGAGCAGCAGATGGAGGCTCTTGGAATTCTGTCAGAAACGTAGAATTTCCATGCAAAATTTCTTGACTTTTTATATCGTTAGTATGCATAAATAAGTTCTGGAGTGTTGATAGTACTTTTGAGCATGTTTCTGATAGAAATTTTCCTGTAAAAGCTGAAACTTTTTCATATTTTTCTATAAGTTCATGCTTACCAGTATCATCTGTAAGCGTATCCCAAGAAACAATTAAATCAGTCAAGGTAACCCCTTCACTTGCATTTCTAGGTCTAATCCCTTTTACCCTCTTTTTTATATCATCTACATTGACAGAATTTTCTTCTGATTTTTTTAGCTTGCTAAGTGTATTCGTAATTCTATCACACTTGTATTTTAATTTGTTATGAATTGAGGTGAGGTCTTCAAATCTTTCTTTCAGCTTAGTTTCTATTGAAATCATTCTGCCAAAACAATTCACTACATCTTGTGGGAGAATTCCTGGATTTTCTAAGCCTCCATCTAGGCATTTTGATTTTTTCGTCAATCTATATATTTTTTACTCTTTTACATGCCGAAATACATCTTCATAAACTTCAAGTTTTGATTGAATTTTTTGGCTCATAGCCCTAAGCTCATCATGGTCTAATAAAACTTCTTTTAAGTCCTGTGATAAAACAGTGCGAAATTCTTTTTGGTCATCATTTTTCACAGTATCTTCAGCGAATTTCAAAGCTAATTCTTCGATATCTTTTTTTAATACTGTTTCTTTCTGTGCTAAAAAGCTTAATTTATCTTGTCGGTTCCTTCTTTCAGTTTTAATGGTCAATCTTTGTAGAGTATTATTAAAGCTTGTCCTTATTTTATCGTTATCTGCAACTCTTTCCATGATACTGGCTCTGGTTTCATATTTTCTAGCTGATTCACAGTTGATTTGGATTTCCCAGACTTTTTTCTTCATATTAATCTGCTTACTCCCCCTCCTCCGTGAGTGAACAAAAACATTTTGTTCACTCATGGAGGGGCTTAATTTTTGTTTTTAAAAAAAATTTATATATAAATTTTATAAAAAAATATTTTTTTTTTGAAATTTAAAAAAATCCTGATTCGTAAAAATTGGAAAGCAAATATTAATTTTATTTATAAAAATTTTATGTTTTAAAAAGCAATTCGTTTAAAATTAAAACAGAATTGCCCTAGATTTCATTATGCTAATTATCATTTATATATCAAAAAATTTTTTCATAAAAAATTTTTGTTCTCTCACGGAGGGTGGGTTTTTGGGCAAAAAATGGCGATTTTTCTAATAGTTTTGTTCACTCACGGAGGGTGGGGAGTTAGTTTTTACAATTGATTGTTTGGCTTTAGCTTTCATAGAAACTAACTGCTCAGTCATAAAATATTCCTGATCATGCTTTTCATTGATTTTTTCTATTTCGTTTTTAAGCTTTTCTATATACTCTGATTTCTCTGTTTCCGTCACAATATATCTACTATTTATCGAGCTCTGCATTTCCACCAGTGAAAACTCCGACTTCTTCCTTTGGAATTCAATCGGATTATTCGCTTTTTTGAAATTTTCAATGATTTCTTTCAGTTCCTCGATTTCTTTAGCTTTTTTCTGATTTTTAAACAGCAATTTATTGAACGTTTTTGTCAATGATTGCCTATCAGTTATTTGTGACGTTGATATAGACCGAGATTTCATTTGGCTCATCTCAAAATCTTCATCAAGCATTTCAGTGACTTTTCTGAGTTTTGAATCTCTATCACTTTCTTCTTTAGTTTTTTCAGCTGTTTTAAAGATTTGAGAATAATTAAAAGTATTCATAATTATATTATTTCCTTTGTAAAAGAGATGTATAAGTATACACTTCTTGATTCTCGTTCTTAAAAAGATTATTAAGGACTTCAGGATTCATTGAGTTGCTGAGTTTACCACTCATCTTGATAGCCTCAACTGGATCTTTTGGGCTTTCTCCAATTGACACTTTTTTCTTACGTTTCTTTTTGAGAGGAGGCTCTGAGGTGAATTCTTTTTGTTTTTGCTTTTCTAGCCAGTCAGAATTTAATTGGTGCCACACTAAGCTTTTAAGGTAGGATTCTTGAGGGGATAATATAAAGATTAAGATTAAGATTAAGATTACGCTGGGTATTTTAAGTCCGTGCTTCGTCCGAGGAAGCATTCTACGGTTTCCCGTATGGTGGCAGAGCGTTCACCAAGCCCGGGCCGAAACCCCCGGTTTCTCGGTAGAGGTGAAGGTCAAGGGACGTGCCATACCGTCTTTGCTGACCGCCTCCATTTCCAACTTGGATCGTCGCCTAAGTTTACGCCAACACTGCCGCGTCGTCCGCCAGATCTGCCCATTGAAGGGCACCTTTTAACTGGAGAGACTCCCGTTTAGATGTCAAACTCGCCTCCCCTCTTTTCCGGTCATCCCGAGAAAGAACTCAACAGCTTTCGCCATTCGGGGCGAGCCACAAAAGCAGCTTAGGCAGGTAAGTCGCCCTGCCTCATTTCGGGCACTCACTGGGCTGAGCGCTGCTGGCAAAAAGAAGTCACGAGTAACTGCCCATGGGTTCGGTCACAAAAACAGCGGTCTTTGTGCTTAGACCTCTCGCTTCGAGGTCCCAAACATTGCTGGGCCAACTCCTGGCTCCAAAAAACCATGCCCGGATATACATGGGTAACCACCACTGAGAGGGTGGGTCGGTCGCCATACGCCCATTTTATGTATATGAGGGGATAATATAAATTCATCGATTTCGTCTTCATCAATATCAGACAAGTTGTCAGGAATGGTGCTAGGAAGTGCTAACAAGCTAGGAGCATCTTCAATAGCTTTAGGATTATCATTAGAAAAAGGTTTAAATGAAGGTGGGTTGCTTTCCCCTAAATCTTCACTTTCTAAGTTCAAGGTTTCGAATTCCTCCCTAGTCAAGCTTGCGACCATAGTATTTTCAAATTCTTCTAGTCTTTTTCTTATAGTATCATTACAAACCCTGACCACCTGCAAAACCTGCTGTGTCGACCTTTTAAACCCATGATACCTTGATGCTATCAAAATTGCAGCCCCACAAAGACCAGTCGGTCTCCTCCCTGAGCTCATCCAATCCCTCCTCATCCTCTGTACAATTCTATTAGCAGTCATAGCAACTTGGTTCGTTTTTTCTTTAAAATCCAGCTTTGCACAAAACCTATGAATAAAAAGACTTGGGTCAATCAGAGGCAGCGCCGTATCAAAATGCAAAGCTTTTACCAGTTTTCTATAAACAGAGCCTAATACAAATAAATCCCCGCCAATTGCATCAGCAAAATCAATAAGCAGCAATGGGCTACGCTGCTGCCTACAGACAATATAAAGAGCTGCTGCAATCACATGGATCCCTTTTCGGCCTTGTATGAAATTTTGCTGCTTTGCAAGAGAATACAGTCTAAGTGCGGCTTCGGCGTCTTGTTGGGAGATTTTCATGTTTGCAGCGAGGTTCTGGATTTCACGTTGGGCGCGGGCTAGGCTGAGTTCTGAAGATTCTCGGGTGTAGCCTTTTGCAGTTCTGAGGGATCGCCCGATTGTTGAAACAAAAGTACCTACGACGGCTTGGGAAGAAAAAGTGACTTCATTAGCGAGCTGGCTTTCGTCGAGGACCTTTCCACAATTTGTGCATTTTAAATCGCCTTTAGAAGAATCAGACTCGATTTCTTCACTATTGCATTTGGGACATTTCATAAAAATTATTATTAGAGAGATACTCTGATGTGATCTGGTTGAGGGGTTAATAGAAATAACGAGAGAGAAGGAAATTTGGGGATTTTAGAAAAATGTTAGGAAATAAATTGTAAAAAGAAAATTATTATTTAAGAAAATTTATGCTTCCAGACTTTTTTACACAATATTTTGATATTTTTACAATTGAATTCCTTTAGCTAGAATTCCTAAAGTTAGTTATCTATTCTTCAGACTCTTCAACTTCCTCTTCTTCTCCATCTTCTGGAAGTCCTAAAGCTCTTCTTCTAGCTTTTTCAGCTTCCAGGTGTTCTTTCCATTCTCTTTCTTTCTTGTAAGCGTATTCCATGGTGCATTCCAAGTTATTATATCTTGTAATGGAATGGAGAATCCAAGTATCAACCTTTTCGACAGTAAAAGCTGCAAGAATAACCATAAAAAGACGTTGTTTCCTTGTAGCGAACAGCCACTTGCCACACCATCTAAGCGCTGCCTTTGTGCGAGCATCATTTGTCCAGCGATTGTAAACTTGAGGCTGTCTCTTTGGCTCTGGTACCACTGTTTGTACTGGACCTCTGAAATTTCTATATAAATACCAAGGCTGATTCTTTGCATGAGCTGCACCTTTATGCCCATCTGTATATCCTTTCCAATAGTCTTTATATTGCTCTGCTGCCATTTATTATAATAGTTAAAATTCAAAGTTAGCGCTGTGTAGGAAAATAATTGCCAAAAAAAGAAAGTATTATTTTTTGTGAATTATTTCTATTATAGTAAAAAAAGTAAATAAGAAATGATCAAATTAGGAATCAGAAAGTAAATATATTTATAAAGCACAAAAAGAATCATTTGACATGATTTTGAGCCTGAATTTAGTAGCTTTATTAAGAAAATGTAAACTTATAGACAATATTTTTTTTGCATCGTTTCAAAATTATTAAGAGATAAGTAAAAATTTTATAGTAAAATCAATCAATTATTGGTGATTTACTTGAATCATTATTTTTTTATATTTTTATGATAATTTGGATAAGTATATTTATAAAATCAGACGAAATCAGTAGAAGCCTAATCTTAAAGTTGATTTCTAAATGCTATCATTAGATATACCTATGATATATTTATTTTCAAATCATCTGAATGAATTAAACAAACATGAGTATATTTGCCATTTAAGCCTGCTATATATTAATGAATTTACTTACTAATAATTATTTGAAAGTTATCGCTTTTCCTTTGTTTAGTAGGGCGAGCTTTAAAGAATTTTTTACCCATTCTTAAAGATAGGAAACCAATATATGCTAATGCAAGCATAAAATGAATGATCCCTCAAGAGCCCAAACTCATGAATTTTAGTAGTTGCTTCGTAAAAAGGCACTCGAATAATCTCATTTGGAAATACCTAGAGTATAATAAACTAAATTTGATCGAATACAAAACAATCATTCAGGGTGATGCTAGATATCAAAATCATATCAATGATTAGAAACCTAATTAATTACATAAGGGAAGAAATTAAAACATTTAAGAAAATTTTTCACTAACGGTAAAGAGGAATATATGCTAACATATAATGAAATTTTATACAGATTTTCTATTAGAAAAGGCCATTCTTTATATATAAAGTATAATGAGTGCACAATTATTCATTGAATTTTCTAGTAACGTAATATTTATTAAACAAGAAATAAATTCATATAAAATGATTTCTGACATATATCAATATATAATGACATCTAAGTCAAATTATTTTATAAGACACCAATTTTAATAATCTCATAATTTCCTAAAAATATTTATTATATCTTTAAATTTGAATATAATTTTAATAAATACTTTTGAATAAAATCATTATCCAATCTTCTATAAAAATACACCATACCTTAACTAATTTATCTATATCTTAAACTCAGACTATCCCTATTTCCTATATAATGTTAAGCTCTAATGCGTCTCTATTTTATGTTGAATGTCTTCAGCATGACTAGTTTTCAAAAACTTATACCCCATTTTTAAAAACAAATAATACCAATACACATGCAAAACCAACAAAAAATGAAGCATTCCTCCCAAAAGCCATAATCCATGAATTTCAGTCGTCGATTCGTAGCATGCTGCTCTTATTAATTCATTAGGAAACACCCAAATTCTTGTATAGAACCAAGTTATTAAAAGCAAAATATAAGAAGTTAGCGTACAATATACTCTATCAGTGTCCACAAAAGTCTGTACAAAGCAGCCGAAAATGTCAGCAAAATCGTGGGTGTAAAGTACAAGGATGCTCATATTGACGTAGTTCATCATATATGCAAGGGAAATCAAAAAAACAGTCATAAAGTGATGAAGCAGCATTTCCATAAAATCGTTTCTTGGTTTGCTCCATAGGTGAATTACTATTATTCTTCTAGAAAACATAATCTTTATTAAAAATATGATAAATCCTATTTTTCTAAAACAATAATTTATTTTTTATCAAAAAATTCTTTATTTTTCTTTAAAAAGGATAAAGATTTAAGATGATAGCCTAGCTGGATCATAAGATATTCCCTCAATAAAGGCTGTTTTTCTTGATATGGATACCCATCAAACATATAATTCGCTGACCCTTTTCCACCTAATGCTGGTGGGAAAAAGTCTAAATCTTTAGCAATATAATAACCAAACCCAAATGAAAACATAAAATAAATCCCTTTAAATAGCCTGTCTAGTAATCTATCAGCTCGGTCATTTCTTTGAGAAACAGGATACCTTTTTGATATAGCACTTCTAGCAACCCCTCTCAAACTAATCTTAAAAGTATGCATAATAAGAAGTAATAGGCCACAGGTAGTCAAGGCAAGCAAAAAATCACTGTACTCGGGGTAAGGATATGAAGGATTCTCAAGTTTTCGTGATTCGATTATTCGACCGATTTCTCTTAAAAAGACCCCTAGAAAAGGAAATATCAGCATAAACTTACTTAATTAGGTGATTAGAGCTCACTTTGCTAACTCGGTTACCAAGGATCCCACCAGGGATTCATCCGCTTTGCTGGGACGTCTGCTTCCGATCACCGGAAAGGTGAGTTGCCTGGCCGTCACCTCCTCCTTGCCACTCCGCAGTGGCTCCAGTCTTGAGTGGGCAGACTATGGATTCCCGGGGGGCATTGCTTCAGGCTGCAGCGACGAGGTTGCCTGCAAAGAAAATCACAAATGGGTTTTCTGGCCGACTGTCGGCAAAAAGGAAAATTTGTAGCCCAGGCCGTAACCCCTGGCTTCACGGTATGGCAGTGCCCGAATGGTCCAAAGGACTTTGCTGGGGCAGCACCTTTTGCAACTACAGGTCTCCTTTTGTCCTCGAGGTAAAACCCAAACCAGAAAAAGGACAAGGGCTAGGCTCCTTACACCACATGAGTTGCTTACCTAGCATAGCTGCCCATTTCCAGCTTGTTAAAACCTTGTCGGATATAATTAAAATATGTGCTCGGAAGCTGCGTGGCCGGAGGCCATGCCAGGCGGAGAAGCCACATTTTAATTATATATCAGCATAAACATCAAGAAGAAAAGAAGCTGCATTTTGCTCTTCCCTACATAGTGTAAAAAATAATCTGTAATTGGAAATCGCTTTGGCATGGCTTCTTCGGCCTCTGTCTGCTTGCCTGACATTCTTTTTTATTATAGCTATTAAATTCGATGAAATTTTACTACAAATAGATTTAATAGCGTTATTAAATAGAAATTAATAAAAATGCAGGGGAACGGAGATCTGTGGACGCTAGTAGAGGAAAAAACAGTTTTTAGGAAATCTCTCATTTATGATGGTCCATTATTTCCCATTTAGAATTTCCAATGTTTTTTATATAAAATCATGGTGGTCTTATTCGTTATCGTGCTATAAGAAATTTATATAATTCCTTGCGAGATTTCTTTTTGGTTTTATTATCATTTTAGCTTGAAGGTTGTTCATAAATTTGTGAATAATAATTATTATAAAAACTTATGCTAAATTTCAGATTTCTTACTTAAGAAATTCGAGAAATCTAAAAATATTTAAATCATAATTTTCTTTAATTTTGTATTATATCATTTAATAGTGAATTATTTTACTGTTGTTTCTAGCATATCTGTATTTACTATCAAAATAATAAATTCGACAAGCAGAAAGTGACTATTAATTCGAAATAATTTAGGCTATAAGTAGAAATTCTTAAATATCTGGCTCTCCATAAGCAGGGATTATAGGAGGTCTAAATGTTGGATCAATCTTCTGGATTTCATCAACTGTGATTACAAGTTTTCTATTTCTAGCTTTTCCACCTTCAGTCCTTCTCAGCTTTACCATTTGTGTAAGTTCAGCATTTGTGTACGGTCTCTCTTGATGATTATATGACCAAAAAATATGCATAAAAATGGTGACGACAGACAATCCGACCTCTCGGCCCTATTTCTTCAACACCTGCAGGCAACGGCCCAGTGATGGAGATTTAGGTGGAAAGGGTTGCTAATCCTTTATGTATGTCGGGGGATAGGTTTTACTCGGGACCTATGGAGCTAATCCGTGGGGCTCGGGCTTTTGCCTCCAGAACAGCCATTGGAAAGGACAGGATCAGCAACAGTCCCGAGTAGAGGCTAACTCCCTCAAATAGGACTCAATGATGGCATCTGTCTAGCGAGAAACGGGGAGTTTCGACCCAGGTGGCTGGTCCATAGATTCCAGAAGCCATGGAAGTCAGACGTTTCATGCAAATCCCTTGTTTGAGGCAGCAAGGAGGGTGTCCGCCAGGGCTCCTCGGCTAGCGATAAGCGTGTAGAGGTGTTAATCACCAGCCCTGCAATGTGCAAACATCTAATCTTAATCTTAATATGACCAAACTGAAAGTCCTACCCCTAAAAAACTAAGTATCGAACCAATGGCTGCAAAAATCATTTACAGTCAAGAAAAATCCTTTTTGCAAAATTTATTTTTTATATTTTTATTATATCATCTATGTATAAATTTAAGCTTAAACAATCTACATTTCACAAAAATGACCATATAAATGCAGCCTATTATATGGAAATCTTTTTGGCATGTGGAGAATTGCTCCCTTTCTTTCACAATCAGGAATTGTGCAATAGACTATAAAATTTCCTACCCATTTACAATTAAATATTATGGGTGTCATAGATGAAGAGTACTTCTATAAGGAGAAGACTGAGCTTTCCCCTGAGGCTCAAAAAGACGCAGATCTCATCTGCGATAACTTACGCATGAAATTTGTCAAAGACTGGGTGCTTAACAAGAATTTAGACACCTATAAAACAGATGCTGAAAGAGATTGGGCTTATATTGTAAAGAGGGAGTACAGATTTGCAGTGCTTTTGAGATCGTTTTTTGATGGAATGTTCATAGGCAATCTTGTGCAGCTAGGCTTGAGCTGGAGCCTCAAGCGGCTTGTATTTTCTCCTCTTTTTGTAACTTGGCCAGCTGTTTATTATTGGCAAATCGGAAAAAGGTTCAATCAACATAATAGAAGATTTTTTGAATTGCTAAATGTGGGCACAGAGTTTGAACTTGGAGCTGAAAGAAATCGAGTTTTAGAAGAGTGCAATCGTATTGCACGCAGAGGAGACTTTTAAAAATCTAACTAGATTTGGATAATTAGATGTAAAATATAAGGAATTTACGAAGAAGTAGACTATTTGTGGAGAATTAGACTTTGATAGAGAAAACTATAATAAAAAAAATATTTAGTAGAAATTAATTTAGAAATACTGACTCCCCCCCTCCGTGAGTGAACAAAAAAATTTTGTTCACTCACGGGGGGGGTTTATTTTTTTTTTTTAAAAAAATTTATATATAAATTTTATAAAAAATATTTTTTTTTTCGAAAAATTTCAAAAAATCCTAATTCGCAAAAATTGGAAAGCAAATATTAATTTTAATTTATAAAATTTATGTTTGTTTTAAAAAGCAATTCGTTTAAAATTAAATAGAATTAGCTCTAGATTTCATTATACTAATTATCATTTATATATCAAAAATATGTTTTCCAGAACAAATTTTTCTATTAAAAAAATTTTTATTCACGGAGGGTGGGTTTTGGGGCAAAAAATAGCGATTTTTCTAATGGTTTTGTTCACTCACGGAGGGGGGGGAGTGAGGAATTCAAATATTTAGATAATTTTTATTAAAATGGGAGATTATGAAGTTTCTGAAGGAATAGGTGAGGGAGAAGAAGAGGAAGAAGAGACTCCAAAAACTCCAAAAGAGCAATTATATCGTATGCTAGAAACCTATAGAGCTGAAGATCTCGTAAAATTAAACCTTGCTGCACACTCTTTACTAAAAGAACAAAAAGAAGCCCTTAAAAAGCCTCAAGATTTTGACTGGGAACCTTTTCAAAGAATTGGGGAGTATCAAGAAAGGCTAAAAAGTATTGCAAAAAGAATGCAAGCAGCAACTGCAAGAAGCAGCGCTATAAAAGACAGAATGCAAAGAGCTTTAAAGGCAATTGAAGCCAAAACAAATATGAATTTAAATGAAAGCTAGGAGCTGAAAAATAAATCAGTTTATGCATAAATATTTAAAAAAATAAATTTTTTAATTATTTTCCCTAAATAATTATATCCATTTTAAAATTCACAGCATTTTTATCTAATAAGCTTATTTTATCTGGCTGTTTCTGGTTTTATTTTTTAGTCTTTCCCTTAAGTAATGAATATGAAATTCTCTCGAAAATTATGAAATATAATAAAACGACATGGAATACAGTACAAACAGTCTAATAGCCACTGGAAGTTCAGTAATTGCTCTTTTACTTTTAATGTAGGCTTTATTTAGCTTTTTTTTTCTTTACTTCTATTGTAGGAGGTATTATTTAAGATTAAATGAACTGAGAAGACGAGCTACCGCTGACCAAGCTGGTCAAATTTTCAGTAATAATGGCTCAGTAATGGACGAGTTATCAGTTCAAATTACAGATGCCGAGCTCAACAAAATCATGCCTGCATTGTTTTTCCCACCAAAACAAAAGTTCAAAGGAGAGCCAGCTTGCTCTATTTGTCTGGTGGATTTTAAAGCTGGAGAAACCTTGAGGCTTACAAAATGCAAACATATTTTTCATGTTTCATGCATTGATGAGTGGATTATTACGTCAAGAAAGAAAAAATGCCCTAATTGCAACATGGTAATAGTAAAATAATCAAAAAATTTTATATATAAATAAATTATATAATTACTAGGCCTCGTTTAATAACTTTTAAATTATTTTTTCTTAATTTTAAGCTAAATTTATAAATATTCCCCTTATTAATTTCTACCATTCTTTATATAAAGCTCATTTTTTATCAAAAATCTTTAACAGTCATAATTTTAAAATGAAAACTTTACTCGCCCTCTTAGTTTTTGGCTTGATCCAAGCAGTCAAAATCAAAAACTCATCCCAAGTTTTACCTAAACTATTAATGACACAAGTCCAAGACACAGGTCCTCTATCCCATGCATATGAAATCTTGGATCGATTGTTAGAAGAAATCCACTCAGAACAAAACGAGCATGATGGAATGTACGAGCAACAAGTCAAAAAATGTGATGAAGAAATTGCATTTAGACAAAAAGAATTCGGAAACACTCATGTTATTTTATCCCAAATCAAATCCTCACAAAGTGTATGTGAATCATCGTTAGAAATTTTTAACAGAAAATTAACAGCCAATTTAAACGACCAAGAATCAATAAAAACCCATAAAGAGACTGCAGGAGAAGCTAAAAATCACATTGAATTGGCTTATAAAACCAAAGCTCTTGACCACAATCAATTAGCTGATTCTATAGAAGACTGCATTAATGCAATAGAAGCCTTAAAAGTCTCCCCAGCTGCATTTGCAGAGCTTCCAGAAAAAGCATCATCTTTGATTGTAGCGAGCTCAAAGCTAAAGAAAATGTCACAAGTAGCCCCTGTTATATCAGCACTTGTAGAGCTTTCCCAAGTTTCACAAGGCGACAAAGTCCCACTTGAAAGAATTATACGTCTTTTACAAGATCTTAAGGTCAGCTCGAATGAGTCAAAAGTTGATTTTGATAAAATCGCTGAAAAATCTTCTGAGCTATTTAACGATTTATATGAAAAACTAAACTCAGAGCTCGAAAAATTGAAAAATGAAGAAATAAAAATAAGGGACCAGCTCTCCCAGCACCAAAGCTGCATATCCTCTCAAAGCAGCTTAATAGAAAAAGCTTCAGATAAAGACAGCAGATATTTAAGTATATTGAATTCTGTTCAAAAACTCTGTGAAAACTGGAAATCTCAGCACGAGTCCCAATCAGAAAACAGAAAAAAAGAAATTGACACAATTGAAGGGATTAAAAACGTCCTCCAAAGAAGATATGGAGAATACAAGCTAAGCTCAGCTGACAGAGCTGATAAATATAAAGAAGACTGGGATAGATACACAAATGTTTATGTGTACCAAAACCAATGGAACTATCAGCATCACCAACGTGATTTTGAAGGCTAATTTTTAAATATTTTTAGTAAATTTGTGTTATTCTCCTCGTTTAAATGCTTGATCAAAAAACCTAAAATTCTCTTGTGCGGGGTGTGGGCACAATTCATAGGCTTCTACTTCTTTATTACAAGTAGTTAGTCTAATGAACTCGCTTTGTGCAGTTTTCACACATTGGAAAGCTTGGCTGTATTCTTCTTGGCATGAAGGAGGGATTTTTCTGATTTCTTCGAAACAGTCAATTAAAGTTTGTGCTTGAAATCTGCAAAGTCCTGGATCAATTGTTTTGCCAAATGGGGAAGCTCTACAGAGGTTGAAGGATTTTCTGACATTTCCACATGCAGTATTAGCTTTTATTGAGTGAAGCAGCATTTCGATTTTTTCATCATCAGTCCATTTCTCGCCCATTTAAAGAAGATATATTAACTTACTCCCCCCCCCCCTCCGTGAGCGAACAAAACCATTAGAAAAATCGCCATTTTTTGACCAAAAACCCACCCTCCGTGAGTGAACAAAAATTTTTTTAATAGAAAAAATTTTAATGGAAAAAAATTTTGATATATAAGTGATAATTAGTATAATGAAATCTAGAGCTAATTCTGTTTAATTTTAAACAAATTGCGTTTTTAAAAACATAAATTTTGCAAATTAAATTAATATTTGCTTCCCAATTTTTGCAAATTAGGATTTTTTTAAATTTCGAAAAAAATATTTTTTTATAAAATTTATATATAAATTTTTTTTAAAAAAAAAAAATTAACCCCCTCCGTGAGCGAACAAAATTTTTTTGTTCGCTCACGGAGGGGGGGGGGGGGAGTTAATATTTTTATGCTATGGTTTCGACCACCCACAAGTCATTATCATCTCTGTTCTCATAACACGTCACTTCTTGCTGTCCTGACTGTGTGAAATGTCCTCCATGTGAGTGCAAAGCATTCTGGGTGTTAATATGAATTAATCGGATTTTCATATTGGAAATCCAAGACACTTTGCCTTGCACGCCTTGAATTTCTACCTTTCAGTAATCATTGCTGTCCCCTTTGCCGAAATCGCCATAGCAGGTGACTTCTTGTTGATGGGATGAAGGGGATTGGACTCCTGCATGTGAATGGAGATTTCTTTTGGTTGTTAAATGCTGTAAAATGATGCATGAAGTGTTACCTATTTCAGCACCGACACGGAGTTTACCTCCTTTTATTTTTTCACCTTTTTTTAGGGGGACTCCTTTAATTATCCATCAGTCATTATCGTCTCGGCTTCCATGGCAGGTGACTTCTTGTTGGTTTGAACCTCCATGGTAATTAACAGGGTGGGAGTGAAGGACGTGGCCTGTATTTAAATGACGCAGCTTGATAGGAACTTCGTATCTCACTGGTGTAGGAATCATTTCGTGAGGTACTCCATTGGTTGTTTCAGAATGGTTGGCTTCTTGAGGGATTTCAGAACCTATTTGGTCGTATTCAGGCTCTGCTTGAGCTGGTTCAGGCACTGGCTCTTTGGTTTCTTCGAAATATTCGATTTTATTTGGATCAGGCCTTTTAGGGGTTTCTTCTTCAGCTACTACTAATTCCTCTTCTTCTATTTTAGGGGAATTTTCTATTCTTTCTAGCTCTTCTCTCATTTCATTAATTTCTTGTTGTTTTTTGTTCCTTTTTTCGCGCCTGTGATCTAACTTTTGTTGCAAGTTATCTAATTCTTCTTGTAGCGCTTGAAGTTCTTTTCCATAGTTTTCATTATTTTCTGCTATTTTTTGACTCAATTCATTAATGGCTTGTGTCAATTTATTGTTTAAGGCTTCTTCTTTTTCTCGTTTCAGTCGATCAATTTCTTCTTGAATTGAAGTTATTTCATTTTCAAAAAAAATTATTTATTTTATTTTATAAAAAAAAAAATTAAAATTTGATGGTAAATATCATTTTCAAGACTATTCTTGGCCGAATTATGGAGATTTTGCTGCGCTAAAGTTTCTTGCAACTTATTTGCTAAGTTTTCTCTTTTTTCATGAGTTTCATTGGTTTCATTAATTAGCCTGGTTAGTCTTTCGATTTCTTTGTCTAGTGCAAGATTAGACTCAATTTCTTCTTGTGTGATCTCTAGAGAGCTAATTGTCTGCTCCAAACCTTGATTTTCGGCTGACTTTTCATCTCCCTGCCTCTTTAATTCTTCATTTTCAACTATTTCATCTTTCACTGCTTGCATTACTTTTGATTCGTTCTCACTGCTTAACAAGACCTCACTAATTTCAATTTTTAATTCCTCTTTCCTCTTATTCTCCTCTTCCTTTTCCTTAATTTTTTCTTCTAAATTTTGTATATTTTTTTCTTTTTCCACTACTTCTTGTTCAAGCCTATTAATCGTATTATTTAGTTCGCTTACTCCCCCTTACTCCCCCCCCCCCCTCCGTGAGCGAACAAAAAAAATTTTTGTTCGCTCACGGAGGGGGGTTAATTTTTTTTTTTAAAAAAAAATTTATATATAAATTTTATAAAAAATATTTTTTTCGAAATTTAAAAAAATCCTAATTTGCAAAAATTGGGAAGCAAATATTAATTTAATTTGCAAAATTTATGTTTTAAAACGCAATTTGTTTAAAATTAAACAGAATTAGCTCTAGATTTCATTATACTAATTATCACTTATATATCAAAATTTTTTTCCATTAAAATTTTTTCTATTAAAAAAATTTTTGTTCGCTCACGGAGGGTGGGTTTTTGGTCAAAAAATGGCGATTTTTCTAATGGTTTTGTTCGCTCACGGAGGGGGGGGGGGGGAGTTAGTAAACAAGTAAAACCATTAAAAAAATCATCATTTCATGGGAAATTAGGTAGCGAAAGATTTTTTAAATTTAATAAATATTTCTCCTATACGTGATAATTATTTTAAATAAATATCCAGCCAATCCAATTCAATTTTAAGAAATTTACAAGTTTAATTTTTTTTTTTCGAAATTTTAATGAAAATTTATATATATTTTTTCAATGCACCACCTCCAAACTAGAAAAAATTTTGCTTGCTTAGAGAGGGGAGAGATAGCAACCCCTCCACGTCACCAAGATTTTCAATATTTTCTTGCAACACAAGTTCATTTTGGATTATAACGTTAATTTCTTCTGATATTTCTTTGTATTGGCTTGAAATTGCTTCTTTTTCATTTTCCGCTTCTTTTAGATCTTTGGATAAATGTTTAAGTTCTTTTTTTGTGGTTTTGTATTCAGCTTCTAAGCTGTGGAGCTGAGATCTCACAATGTCAGCTTTGGGATCGAGGTTTTTTAGCTGAATTTCCATTCTTGACTTTTCAGCCCTAAGGTCTTGATTTTCGTCATTAAGATTTTTTATGGTTTTAGATTGTTCAGCTTCATGCTTTTCGTGCTCTTTTTTGGCTTCGTCGATTTCTTGTTGGAATTTTAGCCTTTGGCTTTTAACAAGGTCAACTTGGCAATTTAGTCCTGCGAGAATGCTTCTTTTGCTCTCTCCACAGCCCATATTTATGGCGTTTAAGGATTGTTTAGCTATATTCTCAGTGCCTTTATCTTAATCCAATTTCCTTGCAGATATTATTTATTTTTTGTAAAAAATAATTTAATATTAATAGTCTTAAAAATAAATTTAATTTAATTAAATAAATATATCTAGGATCGGCAATAAAATATGTTTTTAACTTAAATTTGTGTTTTTATTTATATTCTAGAAACAAACTTTATTTATAAAACAAAAAGATATTCCTATGACTTTCTCTAAATTAAACTTAATTCGGCATTGATAATTTATTTCAAATTAATTTATTTATCATAAATAAAATTATTTATACAGCTGCTTTATTTATATTTTTTAATGCAAAATAAATTTGATCAGCAAGATTTTAAATTCAGAGAAATATTTCAATTAATATTTCGGATTGCTTATAAAATATTATTACTACTTATAAAATAACGATATTTCTGCTTTGTAGTATAAATTCTTTTGAGAAAATGGGCTGCAGCCAATCACAGGGTGAACTAATAAATCAAGCCTTAAGTGAGCGAGATAAATTTAAAAGACAAGAGGCTGAAGCAGTCGCTCAAGCCTCAAAATATGAGAAAGACTATTTAAGTCTGAAGCAACAGCTGGATTTTGAAAAATCGGAGTCAATAAAAATCCTGACGAAAAATGAGGAATCTGAGAAAAAAATAGCCGCGATTGAAAACAAAAATTTTGAACTTGAAAAGCAATTGCTAAAACTGAAAACTGAGCTTAATGAGTTCCAATCACAAAATCAAAAATTCTTATTCCCCAATTGGAACAAAAAATCCTGTTTGAATTTAAAGGGGATTAATTTTTTAAAAAACAATTTATCTTAAATTTTTATTTGAAAAAAGTTTATAAAAATTTTAAAATTAAAAATTGAGCTCAATTTCATCTATTTTTATAAAGAAATTAATCGATAAAGTGAGAAAAATGTTTATATCATCATATTCAGCTTGCACATTTGCAATTAAATTATTTTGAAAACTAATATTATAAAATTCGCATTGCTACCTATAAATTTTCCTGTTGAAATTTTACCTATCTTTTGTTCCAAAATAAAATTGGAGAGTTAAGTGAACTTGAAGCTTTTAGAAAATTTAAATTAAGAACAGCTACAAAAACAGTGATAAGATACTATAAATATTGAAGACAATTGAACTTTAATTGAGCAATTGAACAATGAAGAGATATCCCTTCTAATATTATAGCAGAAGATTTCAATAGTGACGATTTAAACATTACTGAAGACAGCACCATAAGTACCTTAAGTCAAGAAGACTATAAAGAAGCTGCCTTAGACTTTATTCAAAAAGATTATCAAAATAAATTAGCTTCTAGCACCCTGATGAAGGAATATAACCTGCATAAAGTCCCAATTCAAAAACAAATGTCGATTAGCAGTCTTTACAGATCCTGTGAAACAATGATGGATAAAAAATACGAAAACGACGCAAATGATTTAGCTGGGAGAAGAAAACCGGTTGATATTGGCTCCTATATGGTTGATTATTTAATCAGACATTTTGGAATTAAAAAACTAGCGTATAAAACGTTAAGTGAGCTTATACCAACACTGCAGCATTATTGCAAGCAGCATAACCATTATTCAATATTAATGTGCCGGCTTCTACATATTTTCCATAGTGAGCCAATTTCGTTATCATTATCCCCCCATTATATTTTTTTTCGAAATAAAATAACCCAAATCGCAAAAATTGGAAGCATAAATTAATTTAATTTGCAAGATTTATACTTTAAAATGCAAGTTGTTTAAAAGTCAACCTAATTAGCTGCAGATTTCATAATAGTAATAATCGTATATATACTTCTTTTCTTGGAGTGGCGCTGCAAGCGCAGGCCACTCCATGCGGAATTCCTGTGTTGGTTTAACCCAACATAGGAGTTGATCGAACCAAAACTGTGCGTTGGTTCGACCAACCCATGAATTCCGCATGGAGTGGCCTGCGCTTGCAGCGCCACTCCAAGGAGGTTTCTATATATATCGAAATATTTTTATTATATTAAAAGATTTCTTATTCAGTAAAAGAAGGCGGGTCTAGAGATTTTCCAATGGTTTTGTTCGCTTACGGGGGATTTAGGAATTTTTATTACAAAAATGAGGGTGGAGTTTAATAATTTATCAAAAAATGCTGGACTTACTATAGTGCATAACACTTATTGTTTATCAGCACTCCAATTGCTAATTTTTTTGAGAGTGGAGATCTATAAATTTCAAGTCTTCACGCGTCAAAAACACACTAGTTGGCTGAGTGGATATAAGCAATATTATGCATGCTTACCAAGAATGGCCTACTAAGTATCATTTTTTTGCTTGCCCATTTATAAATTTGGTTAGCCACAATACATAGCTTGCCAGTAACTTTTTCTTAATAGCTATTGTCTTGCTAACCAAAAATGCTCCTTAGTGGGCGATTTTTATAAATTAGTATAATTTTATGCGCTATAAAAGCTCAAATAAACTGCTGGGGGGTGATGCGTTTATAATTGATTTGTTTGGGTTGATAAATAATATATTTGAAACAAATAGAGAAGTGAGGACAGCTATTTTGTCTTTACTAAAGCCTGAGCACGTAAATAAAGAGGATTTCTTTTTATTTCATTTATGTTACAAAATCGTATGACTTATTATGAAAGCTAGCTATTTTTATTATCAGGAAATTAGTTACCTGGCTGTTAATTATATATTTTTATATACATAAATAGGTATAAGACAAGCAATGACACCTGATGGAGCATTTGACGCCCTCAGCAATTTAGCTAATTTACCTGAAACTTCGATTTTCTATTCAAATGCAAAGTCAATTCTTGACCTAAAAGTATTTTTGGACGACGATCAAATTTTCCGCTCTATTTTTGATCCGAAAAATCTTGGATTTATATCAAAAGAAAACTTTATCAGTAAAATAAACTTCCAAGCATACTATGCCAATTGCAAAAATAATGCTTATGTGATGGTTCCATGTAAAATTGCAGTATTTTTCTAAAATTTTTAAATAGTAAATGCACTTCTGTGAAATGGACACTATCAAAAGTATATTATAATTAGACCTGCACCCTATGTGATATCCAGATGCAAATTTTTGACCACTTTATTAGAAGTTTATAACGTATATACCAAAATTAAATGAGCACTCAGCTTTATCACTAAATAACTTTCATATAAAATAATCAATATAAAATGGCTTATTATTGCAAAGCTGTCTCAAATTTGATTAAAATATACAACCAAAGCGGTATTAATTTAAATCAATCAGAATATGAGCAAGCAGCACTAAAAGCTGAGCCAAGCCTAAGCACAGATCAACTAGAACGCCTCTATGAAGAAGCACTTTCTCTTCAAAACAATGAAGGACTAATCACCTGCAGTTCATTTTGCACAAGCCTTACAAATTATGGTATCGGCCACAGAGGAATTAAAGAATTCGGTAAATTTTATATAGCGGTCCCCGAACTTTGGAATATCAGTGAAAAACTTAGATCAGATGTAAGCTATTTATTCCTCGAAGAAAGCGCTGCATCATTATCATTAGAAGATCCTACTAAAGAGATCAATAAGTCAAGAAATTAATTATATTGAAAATTATTTCATTTAAAAAAATAATTGGTAATAATTTTAATATGTCCTTATACTGAAATAGTCATTTTGCCTATAGATTCTTTTAATTTTTAAAACTAGACAAAATAAGCAAAGGCTACAAGTAAAATTTTCAATAGGCAATGTACTTTGGCAGAGGTTCAAACAACATCACTTGCAGGACTGCAGAAATTTACACCCATAACAGGCTCACCCCATCCAAAACTCTTGCAGAAGCCAAGATTCAGCATTTGAAGTTTTATAGAGACGCTTGCAGAAGAATGCCATACATCCTGAAAAATTCATCCATTACTAACCAAATCCACCCAACCCAGGCCAAGCTAAACTTAGCTACTTTCCTGAGACAGTCTCTATTTGCAAGGAATCCTAGAGTTATTGATTCTTTGACGATCAGAGGATATGACTGGCTTCATTCTTCTATTTGGTGTTATAATCACCATCATAACTTTGTCCACATGATTATGAACCCTAAAATAGACGACAGAGGGTACAATTACTTAGATGACGTTAGATATGCCAATTCCAGCTCTTTCTTGAAGGACTTCTATAGCGGAAAAGGCGAAGCTAATTATTAAACAATTTCTTTATGTTTTATTGAATTAATTGTAATGAAATTGATTTTATAAGCCAAAAATAAATGATATTTGATTTTGATGAGAATAGAACACGATAGCTTTTAAAATGGATATTTATAATAAGAAATGCATCCAAATAGAAATCTCGGGTTTTATCCTAACTCAAGAGATGAAAACTTAAACGGCAAGGTCCCTGTGTATGATCCTGATGGATATAGCAAACATCTGAATCCTTCTGCTGATTTTTACAGCCCTCAAGTGTATAGACCTCCTCCTTCTAACTTTTATTTGTCAGCAAATGAGTTTGTGCCGAACTTCTATCGATCAGAAGAGGAATTCCCAAAATTATCTCAGCCAAAATTGCCAAATTTACAAGCAGAAGAATTTTATCCTCCAGGATTTTCACAGTCTCAAGTGCAACCAAGAACTCTTAAAGCACCAAATATATTATACTTATTTTTTTCAAAAAAAAAATTTTAATGTTTTCTTATAATTAATAAGGCAAATTTTTAATAAAAATAAAATAATGAATAGGAAAATATAAAAGATTGACTAGAAAATACAAGCCCCAAATCCAAATGCAGTTAGTTTTGTGCCACTTAACGTCCTGCCAAGCCCAGCTCCTCCTGCACCAACTCCTCCGCAGCAAGTTCCTGACAGTGAAGAACTTACATTTGGGGTTAGAGGAATACTGTCCTTACAAAAGGATACCACAAGTGATTTGCATATGCTTGCTCGAGGAAGAGATTTGACAAAACTAGGGCTGAATATGAAATCCTCAGAAATTCTTGCTTCAACACTCCCAAACGTTTTCCAAGATGGGGAACTTGACGCTACAGAGCAGCCAGAATTTTCACTGCCATCGTGCTATTATTCTCATTTTATATAATTAGGATACATTTTCATAATAAAACCCCTCTATTTTATATAGAAAAAAAAATTATCACTATTACTTGCAAGCCGAGGCTAATTAGCTGATAAATATATCAGCAAGCCAATCCTCAGGATGAAAATGTTTGGGATTTTTGAAATAAAAACGCTTTTCTATATTTTTTATAATATGCCTGGAGAGATGTTGCAAGCGCTATCAGCAGAAGAACTGTATAAAAGAGATTGGGTGTATGACCCCAATGGACAGAAATGGTATTCGGGCTTTGGGAATAGTTGGAAAACTTTTGATGCAGGAAGCTGGGAAATTTTGCAGTGCAATTCTCCAAACACAACGTTTTTATCGAAAGATGATGTTAGAGTAAAGCGAGCGGCAGCTTAGTGTACCTAATACTCTTAATTTATACAAACGATTAGAGCATAATTTAAATTAAAAATAGTATAGATTATTTCATTAAAATGGACTTGATAAACTGTTTTTACGAAAAATTTGTGCTTTTTATAAGAGAAAATATGATTTATCAATGATCTATTGTTTTTGATAAATTTATAAGAACTTTATTCCGTATTTTACCCTATTCATCAAATTAGCATTGATATAAAGAAGGCATTTAGCATATCAATAATTAAATTTTAAGCAGAAAATTAGATTATTTTTATGATTTTTAATATCAGCACACTGTGAATTATATTTTTATTGAAACTACTTTATTTAGCACTTCTATATCAGCAAATACACTTTTAATAAATTAAATTCAAATAAATTTTAAGTGGTTCAATATAATAATAAAATAAATGCTTCCAGAAACCCTCAGCCCAGAAGTCAGATATTTTGTTTATTTCCTTCTATTAGTGCATGCGCTTTGCTTTGTAGCTTATTTATTAATGCTGAAGAAATCATGGAAAACCAGCCCACAAAATCAAGTTTCTGAAGAGGTGAATAAAATTCTCAGTAAGAAAAAGCAATAAAAAACATATCTTTCTTTAATTATTCCCTAAACAAATAATTATTAAAAATAACCCTCCTTCATACAGTTTTCTTAGTTCTTAATAAAGTAAACAAGCAAATACTATGGAAGGATTTCTCTTAAAATGGACCAACTATGTTTCTGGCTGGTGCAGGCGCTATTTCGTGCTAACAAGTGGAATTTTATATTACTCTAATGATAAATATTAAGATTAAGAATAGCCGTTCACACTTGCAGGGCCGGGGATTTGCACCCCTGCATCCTCTTCACCTATGATGAAAGCCTCGGCGGACACTCTCCTTGTTGCCTCAAACAAGGGATTCGCACAACCTATCTTGACTTCCATGGCTCCTGGAGCCTAAGGGCTAACCACCTGGGTCGAAACTCCCAGTTTCTCGTTGGACAAATGCCACCTCTTGAGTCCTGTTCGAGGGAGTTAACCTCCACTCGGGACTGTCGCCGGTCTTTGTCCTTTCCAATGGTTGTTCAGGAGGTAAAAGCCCAAGTCCCACGGATTAGCTCCGTAGGGCCCGAGTAAAACCTAGCCCGACATACACAAAGGATTCCCGGCTCCTTCCACCTAAATCCCCATCACTGGGCCGCTGCCTGCAGGTGTTGAGGAAATAGGGTCGAGAGGTCGGGTGATCTGTCGTCACCATTTTTATGTATATTACTCTAATGATAAAGGCAAACCCTATAAAGGTGCAATCCATCTGGATATATCTGATGTAATTCCACATAAAGATCCAAAAAGGATCGAAATAAATACAGGGATCTCCCGAGTTCACCTTAAAGCCTTGACAATCCATGATGCAAAACTCTGAATTGAAGCCCTCAAAGAGAATAAATCGACGCAAAAAGACGAAGAGCGGTGCTCAAAAGACAAATTAAAAGGAATAGAACCTTTAGAAGATCAACAGAAATATCAAAATATTTTAAATTATATAAGCAGATTATGAGTTCTTGAGTCAATTATGCAAGAGAAATTAAGCTTGCTGCAAGATGAAATTTCATCTTTTCCTCCGTCTCTGCATGATTTGATGAATGCTGCAAAAGAGTTTAAATCGTTGTCTTTGGATACCGTGAATCTAATAGAGGAAGAGTCTTCTAACTGCCAAAAGCAAATGGAAAATCTTGAGGAAAAGCTAGACCCCTCCTCTGTGAGCGAACAAAAGGTTTTGTCCACTTACAGAGGGGGTTAATTTCTTTTAAAAAATTTTATGGTAAAATCCTAATATGTAAAATAAATTGTAATTTTAATTTGTGTTTTAAGAGGCAAGCTGTTTAAAACTAAACAGAATTAGCTGAGATTTCATTATCCTAATTATCACTATATATCAAAATTTTGGGTTGGGTGGGTTTACCCCAAAATAGGGATTTTCCAATGGTTTTGTTCGCTCACGCGGGGGAGTAAGAGAAATGGAAACCATAAATTATGAACAAATTTACGATAGACGAATGACCCTACCAGCGCAAATGAATAGAAAACAATCATATGACCCCGAAATAGTAAGTGAATGCGGGACCGAAGAATTTGTTGATGCAAGAAGCTCATATAGTCCATCATTTTGCGTCCCTGTCAATGACAGGTCTCCAAGCATTCCTGATCAAATGGAGTTATATCATCGAGACTGTCTTCCTTGCAAAAAAGACCCCGACGCAAAATACAATATATGAAAAGTCTTAAAAGACAGCATTGGCAAGGATTTAAGCAAAATGGCCGTTCCTGTCTATTTTAATGAGCCTTTATCTATGCTGCAACGATATAGTGAAGATTTAACATATAGTAGCATTATTAATAGAGCTTCTGAGTGTCCTGATCCTTCTCTTCGAGCTGCTTTAGTAGCATGCTTCGCTGTATCTCCGTATGCTACAACATTAGGCAGGACTATGAAGCCATTTAATCCTCAGTAATTAATATGGAGGTGGCGACTAATATGTCCTCGATGACGATGCGCCACCCCCAGTAAAAGCCACTTTATAGTCTAACCAGGGTTTAGGCTTTTTAATGCCTTTCAACAGGATAGAGCGTAACTCTTTTTCCTCCTATCAAGTTGGCGAATGGATGTATGGCCAAGCCTTTAACTCTTTAGCACCTGACTGATAGAGAAGTCTTTTTAGCCCATAAACTCTTGAGATTCACAGTATAAGACCCTCTAATCGGGGAGACCAAATGCTCCAAATAGTTGCTGATTTTCTTCCTTGCAAGCAGGTTGGCTCTAGTCGGAGGCATGTGGAGCTAAGAAGATTAATGAGAATACCTTTGAAATCCTCAATTTAATATAATTTTTAATCCTCTTCTTGGTGAAACCTTTGAGCTACAAAGGGATGGCTTTCGAATAATTACCGAACAAGTTAGCCACCATCCTCCTGTAGCTGCACTATACTGTGAGCACGAAAATTATACTTATTATGGAGATTTACAAGCCAAAAGCAGCTTCAAAGGCACTTTTCTTAGAATTAAGCCAGTTGGAGCGGTGAACCTAATGCTCCACAAATGCAAAGACCACTATACCTGAAATAAAGTATATACTGATGCTAATAATATAATCATAGGCAAGCTGTTTCTGGATCATCATGGAGTAAAGACGATTGTTAATAAAAATAATGGTATCACTGCAGTTGTAAAAATGAAGAAAAAAGGATGGTTCAGCAAAAAAGAGCATGAAGTAGAAGGGACTATAACAGAGCCTGATGGCACCATAAGATATACAATTTCTGGGCTTTGATCAAGAAGGTTGATAATTAGAGATGAAAAATCAGGGGAAGAAATTTTAGGGTATGAGGTTGAGCCTTCTCCAGAGGAGTATAGATATTATTATCATTTGACAGATTACGCATTACAGCTTAATAACCCACCAGAATCTGTACCAGGGCTCTGCCCAACTGATAGCAGATGTAGGCCAGACCAGCGAGCTTTAGAAAACGGTGATGAAGAAACTGCGATAAGTGAAAAGTTCAGACTTGAAGAAAAACAAAGAGCAGCCAGAAGAGTTCTGCAGGAATCTGGAGGTGAATACTTCCCTCGGTGGTTTAGTCTAGAAGGCAACGAGTGGAAATATCTTGGAGGATACTGGGAAGAAAGATCAAGTGGCTCCTTTACTAACATTCCTGATATATTTTAAAAAATCTTTTATTGTAATTCCTAATAAAAAATGCAGGAAAATATACATTTAATTTATTTTTAGATAAATAATAGTGAATAATTCCAAGAACCTGGCTTATTTTTGGATATATAAATGGATAGAAGATTAGCTCTATCTGATTTAGAAATACTCCAAACATTAGGCACAGGCTCGTTCGGAAGAGTCCGCCTTGCCCGTGTTAAGCGCTCAGGCGACTACGTGGCTTTGAAAATCCTAAAGAAATACGAGATCCTCAGAATGAAGCAAGTCGACCATGTCATTTCAGAGTTTTCTATCCTTCGTGTGATCCGTCACCCTTTTCTGGTGAATTTAATTGGTTACACTCAAGATGATCGATACTTGTACTTGGCACTTGATTATGTGCCTGGTGGCGAACTTTTCAGTTATCTACGCAACGTGGGAAAGCTGGAAAACGACCATTGTCGTCTCTATGCAGCTCAGATTACCTTGATGTTTGAATATATAGAATTATATTAATACATAAATATAATAAAATGACTGTGTCTTATTTTAATAATTTTTAATGATTATTTTGAATTATTTTATAGGCAGATTTAGCTCAGTCTGGTCTATATGCATTCGCTAAACATCGTTTATAGAGACTTAAAGCCAGAAAATTTACTTATTTCAGCAGACGGATATTTAAAGCTGACTGATTTTGGCTTTGCAAAAACAGTTGAAGGGAGAACTTATACACTTTGTGGAACACCAGAGTATTTAGCTCCAGAAATTTTATTAAATAAAGGCCATGGGAAGCCAGTGGATTGGTGGACTCTGGGGATCATTATTTATGAAATGCAGGCTGGAATTGACCCTTTTAGTGATGACGATCCGATGGCAATTTATCAAAAAATCCTCAAAGGGAAGGTTAAATTCCCTCGAAATTTCGATAAAAACTCAAAGAGCTTAGCCCTTTTGACTGAATATTGTTTTAAAAAAAAATAATTTAATCAGTAAAATTATCATTATTTATAATTTTAATGAAGAGTTAGTCAAGCATTTACTGGTTGCAGACCTTACTAAGCGTTATGGCAATTTGAAAAATGGGGTGAATGATATCAAAAACCATCGATGGAATGCAGGACTTGACTGGATAAGATTGCTCCAAAAGCAGCTAGATATGCCATACAGACCTACAATCAGAGCACCAGATGATACGTCAAACTTTTCGCATTACCCAGACTCAGGCACTTTATCGCCTCCAGTAAGAACTTCAGATGATCCATTTATAGACTGGTAGCTTGGATTATATAATTGAACCTCCTTTATTAATCTTATTAATCTTAAATGGAGCCTGCAAGTTGTAGTGAAGATGAGTTTTATGATGCCTGCGAAACCGAAGACCAAATAGCTCTCTATCAACGATCAGCCACAATGCAATATAACCCTGAGCCAATTCCTTTAAAATCAAATTTTTTAGGCTTTTTTATAGCAAATATGCGTTATATTTTAATAAAAAAGCCAAAAAGCTTATTATTTAGAAAGAGTATAACAATTTCAGTTGAAAATCCTCCAAGTAATTTATTGCGATCTTATACCGAAGCAATTTTCCCTATCTCAAATCCTTCTCCTACTGAAGAGCTCCCAGTAATTATCGAAAATCCAAAGCCTCAGTCTATTGTCCTAATTGATTATAATGTTGAATATGATTGCTAAGATTAGTTAGGCATTTGAGGTGCATGATGCCTCTCCCTAATGAAAAGGGACTAAGCCTAAAGCTAGTGATGTCACGTGCATTCTTCACACAAAAATGGTAACCATATGGGGAGACTTTCCTAAACAACGAGCCGCCAGCGGCTGCACTTCTCACCCGCATGCTACCGTCGTTCTTGCCTTGATTTAGCTCCTACGCTATGGATCACTCCTCAGATATGCTAAGTAGTAAAACCTTGAGCATTTTGATTACTGAGAAGCAATTCCTCTTGCCCTCTATGGTCAGATTTAAACCGCTGTTGTTGTACAGAAGTTCTCTCACTCCCCCCTCCTTTAAATTGGAACAAAATATCGGGTAAAATTTCCACTTTTTTGGTAAATTAACCCCCCTTTAAATTGGAACAAAATTTAATTTTATAATAAAAAAATTATATATAATTTTTATCTAAAAAGATTTAATATAAATTAAATGTTTCTTATTAACTAAAATTAAAAATTTAGTTATATCTTGCTCTTTTTTAAAGATAAAAGTATAAAGAGCATCTTATTTAAATAAATTTATTATCCTTGATTGTAAATTTTAAAAAAATTTTTGTTTTTTTTGATAAAAATGATATTTTTTATTTAAATAGTTTTGATATAAATTCAATAGGAATTCTTTATAAAATTTTAAAATTTACTTATTTCTTGCTTTATTTTAAAGAATAGAGTATAAATAAACATCTTATTTAAACAAAATTAGCACTTTGATCGATAAATTTTCTAAAATTATTTTTTTTTAATTTTTTTTATCAATCAAAATAATAATTTTTTGTGTAAATAATTTTGATACCAATTAATAGTGGCGTATTAACTAATAAATGAAAATTTAGTTATATCTTGCTTTTTTTTAAAGGATAAAGAGTAAATAGCGTTTTATTAAACAAAATTATTAATCTAATTCGATAAGTTTTGGAAATTTTTTTTTTTAAATTTTTATATATTTTTATAAAAAATTTTATATTGATATTTTTTTTAAAAAATAAAAATTAACCCCCCTTTAAAATTGGAACAAAATTTTTAGTTCCAATTTAAAGGGGGGGGGGAGTCAGGAAACCCAAACCAATTCAGAGGTAGAGAAAATCATCAATGCTAATTTCTCTCTAACCAAATTCCATTCTATTTATTATAAAGTTTAATACAAAGTATTAATCATATAGACAACAAAAAAAGACTCTCTTGAATTCAATAACCTCCAGTTTTTACAAGAAATCGATCTTCCCCACAAAGAAAGCAATATAATTTGTGTCGCAAAATTCAGCCTTGACTCACGAATGTTCGCAGTTGCTGGGAGTAATGGTAAAATAATGATTTTTGACATTAATTCTTCAGCAGATGGGATTCTAAGCAATGACCCTTCACATATTTTGACTGAGCATGCAGGCCCAGTTACTGACATAAGTTGAGGAAAAGAGAACAATCTATTATCGTCTTCTGCTGACAAAACTGTAAAAATGTGGGTGCAAGGCAGATTAAACTCAATGGAAACAGTCCAGCATCCTTGTGAGGTAAATTCTGTATGCTATAATCCTATGGATTCCAATTATTTTGTGACTGCGACAAAAGATATGATTATCAGGCTTTTTAAGCTGCCGGAAAAAGTTATAGAAGGATTTTATCAAGCCCCTGGAGAAATAAGTTGCCTGTGCTATTCTCCATCAGGAGAATTTTTAGCTGTAGGCGCAGATAAAGGGCAAGTCTTATTATACCAAGGCAGGTTTGATTATAAGCTCCGGCTTGGGGCTACATTGTTGTGCAGAAACCGCAGAGGCTTAAAATCTGGAGGGAAAAGAGTCACTGGGCTAGAATTCATCGACAATGACCACTTGTGTGTCACTACTAATGATTCTAATATCAGACTTTACCGCTATAAAGAAAATTTGTTATTACAAAAATTTAAAGGCACGGAAAATATTAAATACCCTATAAGATCAAGCTTATCTGAAGACGGAGAATACCTCCTTTGTGGGTCAGAAAAAGGCAGAATTTATATTTGAAATACTATGAAATCAAGCGAAATGCCAGGGAAAAATAATTTTTTTGAAAGTTTTTACCCCAGAAAGAAAAGGTGCACGGAATATGCTTTATTTGCGCCGAGGAAAATAGTGGATTTAGTTCAAGCTGGCATTGAGAATGATTTGCTTGAAATTAAGCATGTAATTTTTACTGTGGGTTCGAAACAAAATATTAGAATCTTTGTTAATCAGAGAAGCTTGGAAAATAATTAAATTAATATAGTAATAGTTTCACTTAAATATGACCCTAAATTAGTAATTCTTATACAATATAAGGGATAGCTGCTTCTCCCATGGATTCTATAGCGCACTCATCAACTCCTCTTTTAATCCTAAAAAAACCGTTTTCTCCCCATTGAGTGCCCCAGCTATTTAGAGCTTTCCAATATTTTGTGCCGTTTTCTACTCCCCATCCTACAATTAAAATGCTATGATCTATATTAACAAGATTAAATATCTCTTAATTTTTTACTATTGTTATCCTATTTTCCTATTAAATAACATATTAATTTTAACTTTTTTATTTTTATTTATTCTAATGGTTTTACTTTTTCCCACTCCATATCACTTTCTCTCATATTTGTTGATGAGATGTCGCCGTCTTCTTTTCTATTAGCAACGCTTTCATATATTCCATTCTTATAGAATGAGAAATCCCTTGACGGCTCTAAATTTGCAATAATTGGTCCTCTTGTCCTATATAAATAAAATGGCGTTTCGGTCGGAATTACCAGGAGGCAATATTGCCTCAAGCACATTTTATTTATATCAGGCAAGGTTTTGCTAGCCCAGAATGGACAACAATGCTCGGTAAGCAATTCTAGTATTGTACAAAGACTAGCCCTAGTCCGCTTCAAGGGATTGGATTTTACCTCAATAAAAAAGTAGCATTCAGAGTTGGAAACGGAAAGCCAGCAGCGTCTATAGATAATGCCTAGATCATTCGGGGCAACTGCAGATAACCTTCGCTCAACCGAAGCAGCATGGCGCAGAAGTGCATAGCCTTCCTACTTAACACTGTAGTTGGCAATGCAAGAAGGAGACGAAGACACAGAACTCTACTTCACAGATGCCATTGCGTCAGGTAACGAAAAAGAGGAAAGGTGGTGTCCGAACCTTCAACTCGCCAGCTAAATCATCCAAACTCAGACAAGTTTTCTCTGTCGTCACAAAAGGGTCAATCTCCCTAAAGATCCTTGATGACTGCGTTGCCAATAGGCGAACAAGCCAAGACCTGTAATTTAAGTTAAGTTAATATCCTCTTGCCCGGATTTCTTTCATCATATTTTCTTCATCTGCAGCGCCATAGTAGCCTCCTATATAGTAGTAATCCGAAACAGAAACTCTCAGAGGGCTGTCACATTCAGTGACACATTCGGTATTTTTGGCTTGGTAGTGAGCGCAAGAGTCTGGGATCAGGTTGAATTCTGATATAGCGCTTTCCCGAGGATGGCGCGGAATGGCGCCATCCTCGGGAAAGCCAGGAAGGCATCCACACGGGAACTGGGAGTTCCACGTGTGGATGCCATTTTGACATGTGGAAGTTTGGATCCCACATGTCAAAAAATGGCATCCACACGTGGAACTCCCAGTTCCCGTGTGGATGCTTAGTTGACTTTCCCGAGGATGGCGCCATTCCGCGCCATCCTCGGGAAAGCGCTATATAAATTTATTATATTTTTATAAATAAATATTGATTTTAATAATAAAATATAATGCTTTTTATTATAGAAACTAGATAATAATAGGACAAATAATTTATTAACTAGTGTTGGATACCCTCCATTGCAGCCTTCTGTATAGAAGTTGCAGCTTAATGCATATTGTATGCTAAGCGACGTCTGAAAATCATTATTTGTCAAAATCCTCAGCCTAGATTCAATCATTTCTATAGTTGACAAAATATAACAAGACCCACAGTTTTTTTGTTCTCTAGGGCTCGGGACATAGTTAACTCCATTAATATTGGTCCAATCCCACGATTCAGGTAACTCCTCTTCACTAATTTTGCTATTTGGAGTATTCCAATAATACAAAATATCATCATTTCCCAAATTTTCGCTATCTTCTTCATCTTCATACACCCCTTGGTCTAATATTTTATCATTTGTATAGCTTGGCTCAATCTTTATAGTCCTAGAGCTCCTTCCCATCTGTTGATTTACCTGCATCATTGTCATTCCTTTAAATTGAGGATTCAGTTCTGCAGTCCACGATGACTGGGCTTGGTTTATTTTGGCTACTTCTGAGTCGAAGTCGTCATAAAGCTTATCTACTTGTAAGAAGCTTACAGTGTCAGTTGGCTGAATTCACTTATAGGTATCCGTTTCGGCCTCTTTAAGTTCTAAATCATCTTCTCCATTTTTCATAGCAAAGAAGCAGCCCCAGTTCCTATGATCTTTAGGATCGCTGCCTCGATACCAGCCAATAGTGGTCTTGTCACAGACACTGTCGTATTTTCCTACGCTGTTTTGGGAGTGGACATATAAAGAATAAGTGAAAAATGAAATGTCTTGAAAGTCAATTAAAAAGCCTTCGTCATAGATCATTGTCCAAGTGCCTTGTCCATACTCAGAGCTATAAGCTATGTTTGGTTCTTGTAAAGTAACATCTACATTCTGCTTATTTGAGAAATCAAAAGTATCTGATATGTCGATATCAAGAATATGGTCTGGCTGGCCATGTCCACAAAAAGTTTGAGAATCGTCAAGATAGGCGTGGAAAGTGTCTAAATTTAGTGTAAATGTCCAGTCTCCCACTATTTGTTTGTAAGTGCAATGAACTGGCAGGTCTCCTAAAGCAAATGAGATTAGAAGTAGGAAGATCATATTATAATAAACGAATAAAATGGAGTTAGAAATCGGTTAAACTTTTAAATATTGGAGTAAAGTGCTAGGAAGACTAATTTGAATTAGAATTAAGTAAATAAAGGTGATATAAAACATTTGATTTTTTCCATTTCTAATAGATTGAGCTAGTTTTTGAAAAATTGCTATTTTAATAAGGGTAAGCAAATCGATTTCAAGCTATTCTTAGCTAAAATATATAAAAAAAGGTTTTTGGGTTTTTATTTAAACTTATTAATTTACCCATCTTTAAGTTAACAGTTTTTCTTTTATCGGTTCAAAATCATATTTTTAATAATTTTGAGAAATTATATAAGAAATGATATTTTATAGACTATGAATCCAAAGCTCAGTGCTGAGTTTTAATTATTAATGAATTTTATATATAAAAGAAGGTATATGTGAAATAGCGCTTTTAAAAGGAATAGAGCGCAATAGTACTGATTTTAAATTCAATTATTTGCTCAAATAAACAATATAACCTTCCTTAATTTCAGATATAATAAAATTAAACAAAATGGATACGGCATCTGACAACTATGATTTACTCTTAAAAAGACTCAATACAACCCTTTCCTTTGTTAGAGGACTGAAATCTTTCTTAAAAGAAGCCTCAAAAATCCATAGCAAGCTTTCCCAAGCCTATGATGCAAACTTCAGCAAGATACCAACTCCGCCTACAGTAATCTGTCAAAGTATCATAGAACAGTCCAGAGCTTTCTGCTACACACTTGTAGAGAACAGTGACAAAGCAGTCGATTCTGCTAAGAAAGGCTATTCTGAACTTAAATCTTTGTCAACTAAAATCAAAGATCAAATTTCTAACATGAAACAGGGCCGGAAAACCATGATAAGTATGTCTAAATTAAGCTTCCAAAGTGTTTCTAGTATTAAATGTTCACTTGACTTAACCCCTTCTATGATGCTTGAAAGTAGAAATTCATCTAACTCCCCCCCCTCCGTGAGTGAACAAAACCATTAGAAAAATCGGCATTTTTTGCCCAAAAACCCACCCTCCGTGAGTGAACAAAAATTTTTTTAATAGAAAAATTTTTTATGGAAAAAATAAGTGATAATTAGCATAATGAAATCTAGAGCTAATTCTGTTTAATTTTAAACAAATTGCGTTTTAAAACATAAATTTTTATAAATTAAAAATAATATTTGCTTTCCAATTTTTGCGAATTAGGATTTTTTTTAAATTTCGGAAAAAAATATTTTTTATAAAATTTATATATAAATTTTTTTAAAAAAAAAAATAAACCCCCCTCCGTGAGTGAACAAAAATTTTTTTGTTCACTCACGGAGGGGGGGGGGAGTAAAGGAATCTTTGAAACTTTAAATGCTATTGTAAAATCTCTTGAGGAAGAGACTAATGCTCAATCTCGGAAATCATTGAAAATGCATTTTAAGACAATATTCAACAAAAGCAGCACAAAAGTATCAGTTTTTGGGTCTGCAGATGTACCGCAAAGCAGAGACAGCTATATGGATAATTGTGAGACAATTAGAGAATTCGAAATAAGTAGCATCCATTTGCATGATTCAAGAGAGCACAATAATTCTGTTGTTGAAACACCTTCAGGCAGGCCTCCTACAGTTGCTTCATCACCGTTTAGCCAAATCCAAGCAGAGATCGGGATAAATCCGACCCATACTTCAAGACCACCTATGCCTCGCCATAGAAAAACCTTAACAAATTACCAGTCACAATCTGTAGCTAATAGAGTATCAAGATCTCATATAAGTAAAAATGAAAGCTTCGATTCTTCTGATTTAGGCCATCAACAATTGCATGAAGTTTCAAATCATTTTCATAGCGAAAATTCGATTATAAGGGAAAGCTCTGCAAGAAGGAAAGCTGAATAATAGTGAAATCATTTAAATAAGATAAAGATTTATATTTTAACTAATGAATAGTCTATTTTAAATTAATTATGATATTTCAATTATTTGTATAAATTAATTATTAAAATAAAAATTCTCCATTGGATAATTTACTGATGAATTTAGAGCATATGCATTAGTTCTAGAAATATCCTGATGCCCAATGCAGAAAATATGCATATTAAAGAGTTTTAGCTTCCAAGCCAATTTTATATTTTTCGCCATAAAATAAAGATAATGTTACTTAAGAAAAATTTATAAGACATAAGATGCAAGTGTATAAAGTATTCAAATAAATTTAGAAATTTTTTTAATTGTGCAATACGAGATGCTGCCTTGTTAATTATAAGAAATACACCATTTTAACCAGCGAATTTTTGCTAAGTATTGAAATAAAATAATCATGAATGTTTTTTTTAAAAGTGTAAAATCGCCTTCCTCTGAAACCCTGCCAAGCATCAGAGGTCCTCGGGTCTCAGAAACACCAACACCTAGATACACAAAGAAGCATTTATCTGGAAAATCGATTGTGCCATCAAGCTCAGTGCCGAACTTTGACGCACTTCCCGATATAAAACTCCGTAACCTCAGGCACGTAGAAGTTACGCCGACATTCCCTCAAATTTCCCTTTCTGATCGTGTCTTACCACGGTTACTACCGTCAACAATTTCAAACTCTTCCTGTGGTAAAATAAGGGCATATGCAGCTAACACCCACCAAGGCTTAACCCGTCTCTACAACGAAGACAAAGCCATAATTATACTAAAAATCAAAAGTCCACTAAATCAAAATAGATCTCAATGGCCAAATTGCTCATTTTTTGGACTTTATGATGGGCACGGTGGCAAAGCTTGTTCTAACTTTTTAAGAGACAATTTACACCATTACATTATCAACGATCCTCTTTTCCCAGATTCCCCTAAACAAGCCATATTAAGAGGTTTTTCTCAAGCCGAATCTGATTTTTTGAAACTGGCAAAAGAAACCAATGAAAAAGCAGGCTCTTGCGCCCTTGTAGTATTAATTGTAGGGAAAATGTGCTACGTGGCAAATGTTGGAGACTCAAGGGCTGCTATTAGTGCGTCTAAAGGCCAGCAAGCAATTTCTATAACGAGAGATCATAAACCAAATGATCCTGAAGAGCAAAAGAGAATTCAGGAGAACGGAGGGTCAATTTATTACAATCCAAGCTCACAAAATATCATTTATAGAGTATCGCCAGGCAGACTTTCAGTTAGTCGCACTATTGGTGATATAGATGCCAAGGATCCTGCATATGGAGGCAACCAGAATGTTTTAATCGCAACACCTGAAATAAAATCGTTCAAAATAAAAAAACAGCATGATTTTATCATGATGGGCTGTGATGGAGTTTTTGACGTTATGAGCACAAAAGATGTAGTGTCGACAGCGTGGAATAGTAATTTAATATCTGATGATTTAACAGCGAGCTTTTGTAGGAATGCGGTCGAAGAAATTGTCACACAAAGCATGAAAAGAGGAAGCTCAGACAACCTCACAGCTATTGTAATTGCGTTTGGTCATGAAGACCAATATAGAGCCAAATCGAAGTGCGCTTAGTTAAAGATGAATACAATTGTAATAATTTTTTAAGAATTATTGTTTATTGTTATTAATTATTGATAAAGAAAATTATAAATCTAAAATTAAAACTGATTATTGGTTTTAGGCTAGATTATTACTATTATAAAAATCCTAATTCTAATATCAACTTTTAAAGTATATTCTTATTAAACTTCTTTAGTATTTATAAATTTAATATATAAAGACCTCCATTAGAGCGCTAAAAATAAAAATTATATATATAGATGAGCTAAAAGGTTTTAGGGCAATAAGAATTTTTAATATCATAATAAAATCTCTATATGGAAGATCCAATTTTGAACCTCGAGAATCGCTAATAATGCACTTAAAATATCTTTTGTGTTAAAAGCAGCTCAAAAATAGCAGTTTTTAGATCTGCACATCAGCGAAATGTAAATATCAATATATTGATAAATGTAAATAGTCAGTAAATTTAAAGCTACCAGCATCCATTTTATGAATCAAGAGACATAATAATTCAGATGTTAAAACACCTTAAAGCAAGCTTCATACTGCAATCTCAAGGCTATTTTTTTAGATCCAAACAGAAAATTCAGATAAATCACGTCATGCAACAAGACCTCAATCCCTCATCTTAAAAGTGACATTTAAAGGTATCAGCCACAATATGTAACTAAAAGCTGAAAGGATTTAGCAAGTTACAATGATAGCTTTGAGTCTTCTGGCTTAAGCTATCAGCATTTGCATGAAGCATCAAGTCATTTTCATAACTAAAACTCTATTATAATAGAGAGCTTTCCCAAAAAGCTAGCAATAGAATTGTGAAATTCTAGTTAAATGATCCTAGGATTAAAAGATTAACCTTAATGCATCGCTAACTTTGAATTAATTGTGATATTCGATTATTTTGTAGTAATTTTATTATTAAAAGTGATTAAAATAAAAACATTTTAATGGCGAGATAATTTTGCTTTCTCAATTTTAGAGCCTTTTGCATTAATTCTAGAAATATACTACGACCAGAAACCAAGAAAATGCACGCCAAGGTAAGTTTACTTCGTAAACCAATTTTATAGATTTTACTAAAAAGAAAGAAATATATCATAGGCTGAGTTTATGATATATAGAATTTAAACAGCAAGTGCATTTGCATAATTTTATATTTTTTGTTAATTTACTTACTCCTTCCGATTGTGCAAGCATTGGAAAAATTCACCTTTCTTAATAAACAATCCTCCATGATCGTGCAAAAGTTGTAAATTTTGAGATATACGTGATAATTATTTAATGAAATATTGAGCTATTTCTATTTAATTTTAAACAACTCACACTTTAAAGTTAAAATTATATCAAATATAAAAAAATACAACCTATATCTGCAAGCGAAGATAGTTATACCAAAAATCTGCCTGGTAAATTAAATAAAAGCCTCCATTTTCACCAGCAAATTTTATGCTTCTAGAAATGTTTTAATATATTATTTGGCATTATTAAGGTTCAATTACAATTTCAGTCTTTAAAGATGTTTAATCTTGGTATGTTAATAGGTCATTTTGTATGGTAATTAATGAAAATAAAAAGTTGAACCTAATATATTGTTAGTCATTAAAATAAAGCTGCATCATGGATGTTTTTTTTAAAAGCACATAAAGTACTAGATTAAATTGAAACAAAGCTATTTTAACTCTAGAAGAATTCATAATTTACCTTATTCTGCAGCAATTTAATTTGAAAGGTATAAAAGCGCCTTCCTCTGAAACCTTGCCAACTCTCAGGGGTCCTAGAAACTCAGAACCTCCATCTCCTAAACATATATTACTATATATTGAATCTTCTCAACATGCATACATTATATATACCATTAAAATTAAAAAAATATAGACCTTCTTGATATATTACCATTAGGAATTTTATCAGAATAATATACAAGAAAAAATTTTTCTGGAAAATCAATTATGCCATCATGTTCAGTATCGAACTTCGATGCTCTTCCTGATATCAAACTTCGCTGCCTTAGAAACATAGACCCTACACCTACATATCCACAAATTAAGATTTGTGAAAGAATTTTGCCACACTTGCAACCTTCAACAATTTCAAATTCTTCCAATGGCAAAATAAGGGCATATGCAGCAAATACTCATCAAGGTCTCACTCGTCTCTATAATGAAGATAAAGCTGTAATTATTCTATATCATTTTTTAGAAATTGTTATCTATTTATATTAGCTCAGATGCTGTAATTTAGCAAAAATAATGACACAATTATTCGGCTGGATGCAAGTTCTTTTTTGAGAGGATAAAAATCAAAAGTCCAGCAGCAGAAAACAAAGTCCAATGGCCAAATTGTTCTTTTTTTGGGCTTTATGATGGACATGGTGGTAAAGCTTGTTCAAATTTTTTAACTCTCCCTCAGCTAATGGGTTAATTTGTTAAAATAGTGAAATATCCCCTAGTAGTTTTGCTCACCTATCAAGGGGGAATAAGAGAAAATTTGCACCATTACATTATCAATGATCCTCTTTTCCCAGAATTCCCAAAACAAGCCATATTAAGAGGCTTTTCTCAAGCAGAGACTGAATTTTTGAAGTTAGCAAAAGAAACTAACGAAAAAGCTGGCTCTTGTGCCCTAGTAGTATTAATTGTAGGGAAAATGTGCTATATCGCAAATTTGGGCGATTCAAGAGCTGTTATTAGTGCGTATAAAGGTCAGCAAGCAATTTCTATAACGAGAGATCACAAGCCAGATGATCCTGAAGAGCAAGCAAGAATTTATCAAAATGGTGGATCAATTTATTACAACCCAAATAGCAAACACATTATTTATATGCCTTTTTTATTTAAGTTTCTATATTAAATCATATTTAAATTTTATTTGTAAATTTAGTTAAACAAGGTATAGAGTATCACCAGGACGACTTTCAGTAAGTAGAACTATTGGTGATATAGATGCTAAAGATCCAGCATATGGAGGAAATCCATATGTTTTAAGTGCTATACCAGAGGTAAAATCTTTCAAAATAAAAAAAGGTCATGATTTTATCATGATGGGCTGTGATGGAATTTTTGACGTCATGAGTTCAAAAGATGTAGTCTCAGCAGCTTGGAATAATAGTTTAGTATTTGATGACTTAACAGCGAGCTTTTGTAGGAATGGGGTCGAAGCAATTATTACTCAAAGTATGAGGAGAGCAAGTTCAGATAATCTCACCGCGATTATTATTTCTTTTAGCCATGAGAACCACTACAGAGCAAAATCTAAGTGTGCTTAGTTAATAACTTATATAATTGTAAATATTTTTATTATTTTTTAATTTAAATAAATGGATTTTTTAATGTGAATTTTTATTGTCTAATTAAATGAAAATAATTATAATGATTAATGAAAATAGCAAAGTCAAAAATAAAAGAATTTTATTATTATAAATAATTTAAGTTCTTGTAAATTTTAGCTTATTGTTTAAACACATTATTTATTAATAAATATCATTTTTTATCATTGATGAATTTAAATTAATTATTCAAAAAAGTTATTATTTTATTCCAATAAATTGTCAATTAAGGGATATCTAACTTTCTAGATGCATAGATGGACCAAGACACTCTTTAGCTGCCAAATGATGCAAAAGGATTCAGCCTATTTAATATTTAAGATAGAAACTGCCGAGAAAAGAATTCAAAAATTAAGAAGTATCATTAATAAAAATTTCTGGGCAATCTAATTTGTGGAATTCAATTTAACGCTCTTAGCCCATCTAGTAATTTGAAATGAGTGAATTGCTCTTTAAGAAGCAGGAGATTGCATTGGAAAAGACATAACTATTAATTATAAGGTATTTAATCGTTTTAATAGTTAAGCTTCTACTAATTGATAAAATTTTTCGAAAAAAAAGTCTAAATAACAGTAGAATTCTTTTAAAAAAGCTAAAAATTTCAAATACCATCCTTAATGCATTTTTTATTTGAATTAAGTCTGAGAAATTCAAATAAATATCATTATTCCATCATTTAACTGATTAAATCAAAAACTCTACATTTTAAATAATTCAATTTTATCAATTTTCCGAGCTTTATTTATTTGCTCTAGAGCTAAAATACCCCCTGGAATTAATAACAGACTCACTAAGACGCCTTTGATTCATAAACCAATTTATTTATTATACAAATAAAAAAAAATAATTCCTGGACAAGTCAATGATATATAAATAAAACAACAAATAAACTCATTAAAATTTTTAGAAATTTTTTAATTTAAATAGACAAAATGTAGCTTTTTATACAAAAGAAAACTCCATATTTTCACCAGCCAAATTTAATTGATGATAATTCAAATAAAATAACCATGAGTGCTCTTTTAAAAAGCATAAGATCGCCTTCCTCTGAAACTTTACCGAATATCAGAGGTCCTCGGAGCACACAGCCACCATCACCTGTATGTATAAGTAAAAATTTTTTTGGAAAACAATTTCTAAAGTCAAGGTCTGAGTTGAATATTGATGCTCTCCCAGACATAAAGCTTCGCTGCTTTAGAAATTTAGATGCAACACCTTTGTATCATCAGATTACGTTTACTGAAAGAGGATTGCCTCAATTACAGCCATCTACAACTTCAAACTCGTCCAACGGTAAAATAAGGGCGTATGCAGCAAACACTCATCAAGGCCTAACACGCCTCTATAACGAAGATAAAGCTGTAATAAAGCTAAGAGTCAAAAATCCAACGAATCAAAATAGAGCTCTTTGGCCAAATTGCTCGTTTTTTGGACTTTATGATGGGCACGGTGGCAAAGCTTGTTCTAACTTTTTAAGAGACAATTTACACCATTACATTATCAATGATCCTCTTTTCCCAGATTGCCCCAAACAAGCCATTTTAAGAGGTTTTTCTCGAGCTGAGTCTGATTTTTTGAAGTTGGCAAAAGAAAATAATGAAAGAGCAGGCTCTTGTGCCCTTGTAGTATTAATTGTAGGGAAGATATGCTATGTGGCAAATGTTGGAGACTCAAGGGCTATTATTAGTGGATCTAAAGGCCAGCAAGCAATTTCTATAACGAGAGATCATAAACCAAACGACCCTGAAGAGCAAGCAAGAATTAAACAAAACGGAGGATCAATTTATTGCAATGTAAACTCTGTTAATAGTATTTATAGAGTATCACCAGGTCAACTTTCAGTAAGTAGAACTATTGGTGATATAGATGCTAAGGATCCCATCTATGGAGGCAATCCAGACGTTTTAATTGCAACCCCTGAAGTAAAATATTTCAAAATTAAAAAACATTATGATTTTATTATGATGGGGTGCGACGGAATTTTCGATGTTATGAGCACACAAGATGTAGTATCGACAGCTTGGAATAGCAATCCATTATCTAATGACTTAACGCCGAGCTTTTGTAGAAATGCAGTTGAAGGGATTGTTATTGAAAGTATGAAAAGAAGAAGCTCAGACAATCTTACAGCTATTATGATTGCTTTTGAGCACGGAGATCAATTTAGATCCAAATCGAAATGTGCTTAATAACTTAATTTTGTAATAATTTTGAGGAATTATTAATTAAAAAATATTTTGCTTTAGAATAAAGATTTTAATTATTTAAGGCTAATGAAAATCATTTAAATTGTCAGCCAGAATAGCTATAATCAATAGACAATTATCCAAAATGACTTTATTATTATAATTTATATTAAAAGAATAAATTTAACATAATAATTCTTTAAGCATTTTAATTTTTCTTAATTCAATTTAATTAATTTTTTTATAATAAATAAATCTAAAACCAACTGATCGAAGCAAATACTGATAGACATTAAAAGGCGAGGTATCCCGAACTAGGAGCAGAAGTTCTGGAATGTAAAACGGCAGTGGATTTAAAGGAAGAAGAGCTATAATTAATTAATGTAATGACACATAATTAGCTTACTCCAAGCTCTTGTAGAAATGCAGTTGGGGCAATTATCAGACAAAGTATGAGAAGAGCAAGCACAGATAATTTTACAGCAATTATGGCTGCTTTTGTTCATGAAGACGATTATAGAGTCAGTTCTAATGCACTTAAATGGTGATGTATTTAATTTAAATATTGTTATTACTTTTTGATTTAAAATAAATATTTTTGTTCAAAAATGATTTTTTATAGTAATTAAATGAAAGCAATAAAAATATTCTTGATAATTGTGGAATTATAAAATATTTTAAACTCTTATTAATTTTATTGTATAGTTAAATTAAATATTTCTTTATAGATTTTAGACTGTTCGCCGGGTTTCTCTAGATGTTTTAATTTTTATTATAAAAAAATTTAATTTTTGAAAGTAGTTATTTTATTCTTTGAATTTTAGAGTCAATATAATTTTCTTATTAAAATCATAATAATGGAAATTAAAAAAATTAAAAAGAGTCCAAAATTCAAATCCAAATTTATTTCTTTTAAAGATTCTTAATTTTTTTTTATCATAAATGTCAGTGTTTTTTATTAAATAGACTTAGAGTAATGAATTTCACATTCAAAGGCTTAAAAAATCAATCGTATACCAATTTACCAGAGATTAAAAATTTTGGGATGTCTGAAACACCTACTTTAAAGACTTCAAAAAACAACTTTAGTAAATGAGTGGAGCACCTTAATTGCTCGACTCCAAATTTAAGCAAGTTGCCTGAAATTAAACCATTCAACGGTAGGAGACTAGAAACTACTCAAACTTTGCCAAATATTCTTCTCACAGACCGAGCTATACCTCGCTTAAACCCATCAACAGTCTCAAATTCATCATTTGGAAAAATTAAAGCATACGCAGCCAATACTCATCAAGGACTAACTCGAATTTATAATGAAGACAAAGCAATGATTATTCTCAAAATTAAAAATACATCACACCCCGCAAAAAAGATATGAACAGATTGCTCTTTTTTCGGGCTTTACGATGGGCATGGTGGCAAAGCTTGCTCTAACTTCTTAAGAGATAATTTGCACCATTATATAATAAATGATCATTTTTTTCCTGAATCTCCAAAGCAAGCTATATTAAGAGGATTTGCACAGGCTGAGATAGATTTCTTAAATGTAGCAAGGGACACTGGTGAAAAATCAGGATCTTGTGCCCTTGTAGTCCTCATTATAGGAAAAATTTGCTATGTGGCCAATCTCGGGGATTCAAGAGCAGTCATGAGTGGATCTCAGGGCCAGCAGGTTTTCACAATTACAAGGGACCATAAACCAAATGACCCAGATGAGCAAGCTAGAATTCAATTACAAGGCGGAAAAATTTACTTTAACTCGAGCTCACCGAACAAGATTTACAGAGTATTACCTGGAAGACTTTCTGTTAGCAGAACTTTTGGAGACATTGATGCTAAAAATGCTGATTTCGGAGGAAATCCAAATGTCCTTATTGCTATTCCAGAGATAAAATCATTTAAAATCAAAAAGCAGCATGATTTCATTGTGATGGGATGTGATGGAATTTTTGATGTAATGAGCTCGAAAGATGTAGTGACAACTGTGTGAGAAAGCAATAAAAAATCTGAGGATTTAGCTTCAAATTCTTGCAGGAATGCAGTCGAAGCAATAATCTCACAAAGCATGAAAAAAAGAAGTAATGATAATCTTACAGCAATTATCATCGCTTTTTGAATATAAATAAAATAGTTAGAATAGCCGACTTATCCTCTCAAGACGATTTTCTGCACATATCTAGGCATGGATTTTAAGCCCAACAGCTTCAGGAGCATTCGTTCCAAATCTCCTGGTTGTGACTTAATTCTTTGGTTATTACTTGCGACTCAAACAGTTGAGCACTTTTCCAGGACGATCTGAAAAAAGGGAGCACTCTAGGAGGAGAATTAGTTGGATGCTCCTCTCTTTAGTGAGCGATATGACTAGGAGTAGGATGCAGAGATAAAGTAGTAATGGGTGAGGTGACTGAGATGGAAATGGTGATACCCAAGAAGAGTTGCCTGATTTCCCAATAGAGTATATTGGTATCAAGAATAGGAATTTTGGCATAAACACAAAGTAGCCAGAGGCGAAGCTACCTAATTTGATAACATCACTCACTGGCTTCGAAAAAAAGATGTGTACCTTATATATTCAGCTAATCTAAATATCATTGCTTTCGAAAGTTTTGAAAAATGCTGCACAATTACCGTAGCCGCAAACCAAGAAATCAAATAATTAAAGTTCAATAAAATATGCATAACACCTAACTTGTAAAAAATACACACAATTATTAATTTAAGCTAATTATCTAAAAACGTAAAATTAGTGGAATACTTGTTTCATATAAAACGCTTATCAAATTATATCCGATAGAATTTTATATAAGCAAAACATGAGAATATTTTCATAAAAAGGGTTAAGCAGTTATTTAAAGCCAAATGTTGTATTTAATTGAAATCAATGATAGCTTTATTTTTTAATAGCAATGTGAAATATTTAAGGTATCAAACTCTGAATTATTCGTTTTTTGAAAAATTATAAAATGATTAATTCATACTCACTGAAAATCAAAAAACAATTCTTACACTTATAAGGAAAAGTTTTTAAGGATTACTAATTTTCATTGAGCATACTGGCATTAAATTTGGTAAAGAAAGCATTCTATTTTCACTAAATTTCTCTCTCATCTTTACTGCTAACATGGTGAAAAAATTAAAAGGAATTTCAATTAAGCCTCACAAGAATTTTTTATGTATTTCGTCACTTTTCTCTTTGAAATCGCTAAAATAGCATTGCATTTGGCATTATAATTCAAGAATGTTCCATGTTTACATAAATCGAAAAAGTAAATAAACTTAGGAATAATTAACTGATTAGAAGTTCCTACTAAATTTTATTAATCATTAACGAATAGATTTTATCTTTAATCTAAACAGCTAAAAATAATTCAAATTTAATATCTCCTAAATCCATTTCTTATGAAAATATGTGGTCTGGTAAATCTTCATTACCTCATTTTCAAAGAATTCACATAGTTTCTTAATTTGATACAAAATCGATTATCATATCTTCTAACACACAATTTTATAAAAAGGATAATAAAATATTATTTTAAGATGATTATGACTTCAATCCTGTTGTCTTTGTCAATATTGACAATCAAAAGCCAAAAAAACATCAGCCTTAATCCCGAAGACGTGATAGAAACGAGCAATTCAAACCAATGGACTTATTATACTCTCCCAAGACCTTTATTTCTAAAAACATATCTAAGGATATGGTTAGAAATAACTTCAAGTCAAGGAAACGCAAGACCAGTTCTTGCCCTAAGCAGCAAAAAACCTGTTTTTGGGAGCAGCCAGTCATCAGTTATAGCAGATTTTGTTGATTTCGATGAATTTTACTCCGAATCAAATCATCATTCCCTTATATTGCTGAGCTCAGAGATATCAAGCTGGCCAGAAATATATGTCGGAGTTGGAAACGCCAATTTTGAATCCAGCTCTATGAAATATAAAATAGGGCTGGACTCAAAAGAACGGATTCTATGCCCAAACGATTGCAGCGGCAATGGAAATTGTGTTTCTTTAAATAAATGTAATTGTTTTAGCGGGTTTATAGGCCAAAGCTGCAGAATCCCAGCAGTCGAGCTAAAGGAATCAGAATCTGTTATTAGAGCTCCTGTATATGGGAAAACTTATGGGTATATCAATATGAGCCCTATAAAATCCAACGAAATAAAGCTAGAAATGGAGTGAGAAGGAAATGCTGGGATTTTGTTGCTGAATTATGATGGAAACTCGTAATTTCTACTTACTCCCCCCCTCCGTGAGTGAACAAAAAAATTTTGTTCACTCACTGAGGGGGGTTAAATTTTTTTTTTTAAACAAAATTTATATATAAATTTTATAGAAAAATATTTTTTTTGAAATTTAAAAAAATCCTAATTTCGCAAAAATTGGAAAGCAAATATTAATTCAATTTGCAAAATTTATGTTTTAAAAAGCAATTCGTTTAAAATTAAAACAGAATTAGCTCTAGATTTCATTATACTAATTATCATTTATATATCAAATTTTTCTTCCATAAAAAATTTTTCTATTAAAAAAATTTTTGTTCACTTACGGAGGGTGGGTTTTTGGGCAAAAAATAGGGATTTTTCTTATGGTTTTGTTCACTCACGGAGGGGGGGGAGTTAGGCCGTCAAGTCTGCCATCGCTTTATAATTATTATTTATCAGTGATTCTCCAAGGGTCAGATAATTCAAGGTCGCTTGACATTGATGTCACAAAGATCAAAGGACGACTGTATTTTTTGCTGTACAATAAAATGAACCCGAATAGCTCATTGGATCTGTATATTAGATACAAAGAGTCAGACTCCTCTATAAGAGATAAACCGGTCCTTTTTTATAGCATCAGCGTGGTCATTGGATTCATCGCTTTTGTTATTGCTGTAACATTATATTGCAAATGGAAGAAGTGCTGGCTTTTTAATGAAACAATGAAGGAGCAAGAAGGGTCCCCTGGGCTTTCAGCGTCGTTTATAAACAAAAAGTACCCGGCGCTACAATTTTCTACGATTAGCCTGACTCATAATTCAAATTTGACTTGTGCGATCTGCTTTGAGCAATTCCAAGGGAATTCCACAGTGAGAATGCTGCCCTGTAATCATTTATTTCATACTTTATGTATAGAAGAGTGATTTCTTACTAGCAAAGTAATAATTATCTAGACTTGCTGCTTATGCAAAAGAGACTGCTCTTTAGAAGAATCCAACGTTCTTCTGACTTTTGAAAATAATACAAACTGCGAAGCTCATGACAATAATCAATCACTCGTTACAATCCCTGATGATATAGCATATAAAGACCACCCGAAAATAATAATTTAAACATCTATTTTCAAATGAATTAGAAATGGACAGAATTCCATTTATTTTCAACAGGTATTTAATAATAAAATCATGAATATATGCAATATAAAATAGATAAACTATATGAAAACTATAATAAATGCCCTATTTCTTATAGAAAAATAAGCAAAAAATCATTTAAAAAGTAATCATATATATAAATTACTATATTAGGAAAAAATTGGATCATGCTTTTCCTATATTTTTGTCTAAATTTTATCAATGGTGCTGTTTTTTGCGCTTTTAGTTCTATATCAGAAGAAGCTGAAAAATATTATAATGCGAACGAAGACCAAATTACTATGTTTATAACAAGCTTCATGATCACCTCGATTGCTTCTGCACCAATCACACCTTGGATTTTAAGCAAGTCTTATCATTGAACCATGATGGCATCTTGAATTTCTGCTTTTGTTGGGTGTTGAGTTAAATATTTGGCTGGGCATGATTATTATATAGCTTTGTTTGGGCAGTTTATTTTTGCTTCAACAAATATGCTAATTTTATGCGGATGCTTAACGTTAGCTTTCTTATGATTTCAACAAGAAGATCAGGGCATTGCAATTGCTGTAGGAAGTATTAGCAATTTTATTGGGATGGGGACTTCGTTTATATTAGGACCGTATGTGAAAAATATACCGATATTAAATTTGTCTCATGCTGTATTTTCTACTATTGTTACATCACTAAATATTTTGTGCTCTAGTAAAGATCCTTTAAAAAGAAAGGAATCGGATATGCTAAGAGGAGCAATTACACTGATTAAGGATCCTATGATGATGTGCATTGTTTTTTGCTCAGGCTCAGGAATAGGAATAAGCTATGCTTTAATTGGAGTTTTATCTTTAATATTAGAGCATAATGGAATTACCATGATACAAGTAGGCTGATTAGGATTTATTATGTCTTTTTCTGGGCTGACAGGAGGACTAATTGCATCTTACATTGCAATGAGATACAACTCAGTCCTTTGATCTTTAAGGGTATTTTTGATAATGTCTATAGCATCTATAATGGTATGGGCTTCGCTAGATGGTGACTATATAGTTTCTATCTTTGGAAGCATGATAGTTGGCTTTGGATTAATTGGCCACATCCCTTTAGGAATTAGAGCAGCACTTCAACAAAACTCAAAACTAGAAGAATCAATACCGTCTAATATGATCTTCTTTTTAGCTACCTTATTTGGTCTTATTTATACATACCCTATTATATCTTTTTATGAGCTATCAAATCTATCTGCTTTATGGATGATTGGGATTTTGACTTCTGTGAGTTTTGGGATATTTTTTATTATTTCTTACAAAATTCCGAATACACAAATCAAGATTGACGATTCAAGTACTTTAAACTCAGAAAATCCAAAAATAAATGATTATTCTAGCTTATAAATGCAGAGGATTGGAGAAAGTTATAAGAGTTTCAAGGTATTTATAATAAATTTATATAGAAAATTTTGAGCTAATTTATTTAAGTTATTTAAATGAAGCTCTTTTAAAAGATTTGGAATCTTTTTTTGTAATTTCTCTCAAAGGAGAAACACTGCTTTTAGTAAAATTTGAGACATTCACAATCCTTTTTGATACACGCTTGTGGGCTAATTCTGGGGTGTTTGAGACAGTTTTTTCTGAGCTGAAAGATGACCTGCTGAATATTTCTTCAGAATTTTCTGTTTCAGCGCCATCTGGGTTATAATTTCTTGTCTGATTCATATGCCCTCTAACTGGAGTTTTATATGTCTCAGGTGTTTTATTGTAGGTAGCTGAAGGATTTATTCTTAAATTCGATGCCACGATACGTTCGATCGGGATTTCTTTAGTGCAAAAAATTTTTCCGTTTTTCAGTGTCAAAATGTAAATATCTGTTCCGCACGAGTATTTATTGTTTTGTATCAGCTTGAAGAGGCCAGGGATATTCTTTTCGTTTAAGTATTTTTGAACTGCTGCATGCAGTTCTTCATGCTCATTTTCAGCTTTAGTTTCATTTTCTGTTTGATTTAGCTTTGTTTTTAGCTCTTCAATTTGCTGTTTAAGCATCTCGATTTCTTTTCCATTTTCCTTTAGGCTCTCGCTTTTTTCTTTTAACCCTTGCACCTCTTTTTTTAAGTTATCAATTTCGCATTGCTTTTTATAAATAACGCTATCCTTGCTTTCCAATATCATTAGCAATGAATCCTCCTTGGCTTTTGCATCAGCTTTCACTTTTTCAAAATTTTCTTTAATTTCTTCTTTTTCCTTCACTACTTTTTCTTTTTCCTTAATTTCATCCTTTAGTTTTTCGTTAATTTCCCCGATTTCTTCCTGCAATATTTTATTCATCACATTAGTCTTCTTTTCTTTCTTTTTAACCTCCTCAATTTTATATACATAAAATGGCTGGTGATCAGCAACCTGTCCGTGGTGGGTGTCCTTATGTATACCCAGACTCATTTTTGGTGCGAAGAGCTGCCCAATGGTAGGTTAGCCTCGAAGTGAGAGGCCAAGCACCATTTCCTCAAATTTATAGTCTGGCTTGAGTGGCAGTTTTTTGCTTTTTTCCCAGCAGCGTCCTGGCTCAAAACGCATGTCCTATAGAGGTAGGGCGACTTACCTGCCTAAGTTGCTTTTGTGGCCTTCCCCAAATCTGTGTAAGAATGTGAGTTTTTTCTCGGAGGTGATCAAAAGGAAAAAAGGAAGATAAACTAGACAAAGATCTCAGGGCTAGTCTATCAAGTCTAAAAGGGGTCCCTAATGGGACAATCTGGCCTAAGTTACGCAAGGTTGGACAATTTTGACTTTTAGGTTGGAAATGAAGGCTCCGAAAAAAATCTGACTTTGACCATATCAGATTGGAAATTCCTCTATTTGAGAAGCCAGGGATTTCAGCCCGGACTCAAATTGCCTTGAGGGAGCCCACCCCGCAGGTGTTCACCTACTGAATGTACGGCGCTTTAGGAAGTTGGGACTATAAATCCTATCGTAATCTAGCATCCTCAATTTCATAATTAAGTGACATAATGCTGGAAAAATAATTCCTTTGGTTTCTCTCGATTTCTTGCCTTAATCTCCCATAACTAGTGATCAAATTTTTCTTTTTTTCAATGATTTTTTAAAAAAAAAAAGAAAATAATTGTAAATATTTGATAAAAATTTATGTTTTAGAATGCTAGTTGTCTAAAATTTAATATAATTAACTAAAGATCTCTCTATTATAGCTATCAAATATCTATCTCAATATTTATAAAATAAATCATATTTAAAAATTTTTGTGTTTTACTGTAGGCTCAATTTCCCTTTCTCGAACCAAGAAGTTAATAAATCATTTTCGTTTTCTAATGCAGAATAGCAGGATTCTAAGTCATATTCTTGAAATTGGTCAGGAGGAAGGGTATAGGATGTTTGAATCAACTTGAGTTCAGGCATGAAGTCATTTTCTCCAGAAGATATAGACTCGCTTTGAGAATCAGATTCTGAGTGTTCTGTTGCTTCGTGGACTGGGAGTAATCCTGTGTGGGTGTTCAGTAAAACGAGTAAACGAGGGGCGGGCACTTTTAAAGGGAGAGATAAAATTTCTCTACATTGATCTTTAAATAAAGGCAGCCATTGGAAGCCTTCAGTTGGCAAAAGAGAGCCTTGTATTTCTATGCTACCGATTTCTTCTGCGGTTTCTATATTAACTACACAAAATTTTATAAGTTTGTCCCTCCGCAATTTCACAGCACTTTGGTCGCTATCTGAATTAATGGGAGAAATTACGCCACTTATATGATCACCCACCGATATATGACAGCTTAAAGCCGAATTTTCTTTACATAATAATTCTACAGTTAATACACTCACTTCGTATCGGTCTCCTATCATTCTTTCTTATTAATGTTACTTTTAAATCATTTTTCTGGAATTTAAAAGAGAAGGGATCAGGAAAGGAGAAATAAAAGTTTAAATTATTGAGACTTGTGAATAAAAATGAAATAATTATCCTTAAATTTGTCAGCGAACTATTTTTATTATTTTAAGTACTTGTTATTAATGGCTAGATTATAAAATTAAGATGGCCGTGATGACGCTTTGCTTCATGACTCATATGGATGCTCAATGATAGGGCTGAGCCGATCTTATAAATTTATCTATAATATTAGGCTTTAAGTGTTTGGCTTATTTTTTATAGTAAGCAGGATATAAATTTTAGTGTAAAAATGGCATATAGGGCTATAAGTATATTTTATCACGTTAATCTTAACTCCCCCCCCATCCTTGATCGAACGACTCGCCATGGGCTTAAAAAAAATTTTATATATAAAAAAAAAATATATATATATTTTTTTTATTTACTTTTAAATAAGAGGGTTAAGGGTATTTAATAATTATTTTTAGAGCAAAAAATTTAATTAATTTCATAATAAAAATACCAATTTTTAATATTTTGATTTATTAGTTACCCCTTTAAACTGTATAAATTTTAATTTTGTTCCTTATTAAATTAAATTTTTTTTTAAATTTTAAAGATCTCTATTTTATTAGATTATTAATTTTTTAAGCCTAGATTGATGACTAAATCACTTCGGATAGTTGATTTCGAAGCTTTCTGTCGTCTCAAAGTCCCTGAAAACAACTTCATTAGGTGCATCTTCCCAAGCTTTTGATAACTAATATATTTTTATATATATAAAAAGTTGCATGATATGAAAATCGTTCGATCAAGGATGGGGGTTAATTTCCCCAATTTTTAGGAATTTTTACAGTCAATCGTTCGATCAAGGATGGGGGGGGGAGTAAGAGGAAAATGGCTTAAAGAGAAACAAATTATTACTCTTTAAGTTTCAAAAAGTTTTGATTACTTAAAAATAAGGTTGACATTAAAGGAAAGCATTGTTCCCAGCAACGCCTGTGTGTCACTCAATACTAATGGCTTAATCCCAATTAGATATTGTGTTGTATTGTGAGGCGTTTTAGGTGGAAAAATTGTTTTTTGAGATAATTTCCGTAATTTCTTCCTCAGTAGCGTTCTCGGTGATTGCACTTCTGTTAGGCTGGCTTCATTAGCGGAATCTGTAGGAACTTGGCCAGGGGTCAAGATTAGCTGCTCGGGTTGCTTCATGGGTTTTGTTTTTGACGATTGATAGCGATTTTATTTTATTGGAGATTGTTATTAGGACATTTAAGTTTTAGGGGAAAATATAAAATCACTAAAAAAATCTATTTAATTAATTAAATAATCTATTAATAATGAACTATAAGTCTATAAAAAATTATAAAAGATTATTTTTGGTCAACAAAGTTTTAACCGAGCATTAAAAATATGATTGGCTGATTTTAGAATAATTAAGAGTAATCGGGATGAATTTATTTTCGATTTAGCGAGATTCATTAGATTTCCATAAAATTTTACTTGATAATTAGAAAATAGAAATAATTATTCTAGATTAATATGATATGCTAAGCATAATTTTATTTTCAATTTAAATGCTAACTCTTTTCAAAATTTTGATCGAATTTCAGGAAAGTATTCACAAATATATTTTTATTTAAAATTATATGCAAGAATTTTTTCGCTTCACAGATTATTTGATGTGCCTTATATCAATGAATGACTCAACTTCTCAGGCTCTTCCCACAATTTGTGAAAGAAAAATTGCATTTGCATATATTTTATAAAATATTTTTTTTATTACTAAGTTTAATCATAATAAATATTAATTAAAGTAGCAAATATTTTGCTCCGAAAAATTTTTTGCAAGCTTAGGCAGAGAGAGTTTATATTCTTATATATAGCTTTATCACATTTTCGTGTGGGTAAGTAGATTCTGAGATTAATGTTCTATTACTATAGCGCTGTGCTTAAATTATTATTTATATGCTTATATTCACTGGAGTTAATTATTGTAGCTATAAATTGAGAGGCTTGTTAGATTTATGAGATTCCTAACAAACGATTTTAGGTATGAGCTTGATATTATAATCCTATTTCTGATAAATAGTCTCATCGCTCAATTGTTGATGAACAAAACATATTTTTATTTAATATTGAAATAAGAATAATTAATAAAAGTAATAAACCATACTAAAGCTTTACATAGAGCAGAGATTTATATTTCCGAATATTTATGATATTTATTAGCAGCTAATTTATCAAAACAGAATCCACAGCCAATTCATAAGTTTCGTATAAAATTATGGCGACTGCTAAATAAGTTTAGGTTAGCCTATTAAAGTCAGGCGTTAGCTATATTGGTGACGAAGTCTCTAGTGTCCTCCCGCACGGGAAGTTCAACTGCTTTTCGACTCTAGCCCAGAGGATCTGTCCCTCGAAGGTGGATGCAACTTCCGGCACTTCTGTCTCCTCCTTGCCTTGCGGCTTCTTGAGTAGGCGGATTATGGATTTCTGTGGTCCTGCTACGGGCGATTGGAGGAGCTTGATCCTAAGATCAAATCCTTTGGGTCTGTCGGGTTCCAAAGTTTTTCCTTCGACAGCTGCAGGAAAAAGATTACTGTGGCCTGGGCCAAAACCCCAATTTTCTCGGCAGACGGATGACCATGGGCCCTCAATCCAAAGTATGTTGCCGAACATCTCATTTCCAACTACAGGAAAGCAGCCAAAACCTACCTGGATACACATCTCTTGAGCCTGCACATGATTCTTGACTTAGAATCCGTCCCAGCTTGCCGTGGCCATAAGTTTTGGACTGTTGCGCCAATAGAGTAGATCAACACCTAGCCATTTTAATGTATATTGCGATTGCTAAAGCAACTCTTGATAATTCAGGTGAGTGCTGGTACGATTGGTGCCGAAGATATACAGGAGTTCGTGATTTTGTAGTTCATAAAAAAACAGGCTATCGACAATACACTTGGGAAGAAATCGTTAAGCATGATAAAGAAGACGACTGCTGAATCGTAGTTCACGAAAAAGTATACGACGTCACCAAATGGGTGCCTTACCACCCCGGAGGAAAAATGATATACGATGGCGCAGGTGGCGACTGCACTGGCGTATGGGAAAGTTATCACCCTCTTAGCACTCTTGCTCAAGGGATCCCTCAAAAATATTGCATTGGTGAAGTTAGAGATTACCAAGACTTCTATAAGTGGGATGGCGACTTTTATAAAAATTTGAAGCAAAAGGTAGAAGCAGCCATTCCTTATGAAAAAAGAAGGAACAGCTTATGGATGACTTTTAAAGGCTGCTTCATATTTTTCGGCTACTTTTTCGCCCTTTTTAATTACATTTATTTCTGTACTTGGTGGTCTGCTATAATTTTAGGATTTTTTGCAAGCCAAGTTGGAGTCAATATTATGCATGATGGAAACCATGGGGCTTGGACAAGCAATAAGCAAATGACATGGGCTGCTGGATACTCACTAGACATAGTAGGCTCTTCAAGCGTAGTTTACAGACGATCCCATAACTACGGCCATCACTCTTGTGTAAACCATTATGAGCTTGATAGAGCTTTTGACACGTCGTTCCCATGGCTACGCTTGCATATGAACCAGCCAAGATATTGGTATCATAGATATCAGCACTTATACGCCCTTGCCTTATATTCTGCCACTAATCTTGGCGACCTTTTTGGTACCTTTGACGACTTCTTTTGGATGTCAAATTTCCCTAATAGAAGAGGCTCAGCTCTATTCAAAGACTTTTTATTGCAAAACTTAGTAAAAGTCTGTTGGCTGTTTTATGCGATTTTGATACCAAGCTATATCCATGGGTATCTTAATGTGGTTCCAATTATGTCGCTTTATATGGGATCTTTTAGCTTGGGATATGCTCTTTTCTTTGCAGTTAACCATTGGACACTTGATGCAGGATTTGTAGATAACTCTACTATTGGGAATAGCAACTGGGGAGTCTTACAAGTAGTTAACTCTGTTAATTTTGCATTGGATTCTTTTCTGTGGACTAATCTATCTGGAGGGCTAAATCATCAGATTGAGCATCACTTATTCCCTGGTTATGTGCATACCAATTATCCTGAAATTGCGAAGATTGTGCAGGCTGCTTGCAAAGAAAATGGGTTGAAATATGTTCAGTACCCTACGTTCTGGGCAGCTATAAAGGCTCATCTTTATCTACTAGAAACTTTAGGGAAACATGATAAGCCTCCTATAAAGCAATCATAAAGTAACTTTTAAGTTCTTTATCATATAATTTAAGCTGAGTATAAGCTCGGTAGAAAATTTTTATTATATTATTTATCTATGTCTTAGGGAAGGATACTCACTTCTAAGATTAACAATCATACTTGAGACTGAGACACATGGTTTTGTCACTTCTCTATATGTAGTTTTCCATGGGGTTATTTCTTTTTTGTCTTTTTTCTTTGCAGGATCATAAGGGTCTGGCATGTGTTCAGGGAATGGAGAGAGAGTGCTTCCTTCTCTTATTGGGTTAGGAGGGATGAATGGCTTGTCATGCTGCACCCCATTAAAAGTGGCAGGTCGCTTATCTCTTGGCTTAGGGTTTTCACCTCCATAAGTAGTTTTATCATCAAAAAAAGGCCTTTCCCCAAAAACTGTTGATTTAAACGGCTGCTCCTGCATTTTTGCTTTATCTTTTCTTGCTTGTTCTCTAGCCATTTGGTCTTTTCTATCATACGGATCTGGCTCATGTGGATAATCCCCTAATAATACGCCAGGTGTGCAGTTAGGTTCTCCTTTTTTTGGAGGACTCGTAAGAAAATTTTTGGGTTCTGTATAAACACCTCCATCTGGGAGTTTTCTTTTAATTTGTTTAAAGTTCATCGTAGGCATACTAGGGTAGACTGAGTAAACAGTCTTTACAGGACCATCAGGTTTCCACGGGTTTTCATGAATCTTCTTGATTTGTTCAGATTTTGCCTTGACACTTTGATTTCGCTTTTTAGAGTCATATCGATCTTCTATATACTCATATGACGAAAAATAACAGTCAGGAGTTTTCCCACGCTTACCTCTGGTAGTCAAAAAATTTTTCGGGGCTGTTTTAACTGAGCCATCTTCATTTCTTAATGGGACTTTACCTTTTGAATAAGTGTCATCTGAAATCGCAGTAGTCCCAACAAATGAAAAAAGCCCTAGTCGCTGATTATAAGGGTCAAATTTTGATTCTTCGAAGAACTTTTTGCGGGTCTCTTCCATCTGCTTTTCTCGTTCTTTAGGACTTATCACCTTTGTCATAACTGTTAATAAAAATTACTATTTGAGGAAAAAGTTTGAAATTAAGAAGGTTAAAAATAATACGATTTTTATATAAATAAATTTATTATGTAGGCTAATCAAGTTTTATTAATGAATATATCCTCCTCACAAATATGTAGGCTGCTAGAAAGCCAATAGTGCTTGTCACAATCCCGAACGCTATACTGCCAAGAAACATATAGCCAAAATAAATAACTGAAGAAGAAAATCGAGATATATTCAGCTCAGTTGAGTAGTAGATAATTGCATAGAGAAATAAATATATCCCTGATGACCCAGAGACTCATGCTGAAAGCCACCACCATCGGTAGTCTTCTTTGCAAAGTAATAAATATACTAATAAAATTGATACTTCTGCGGATGTAATAACTAAAACGATACAGCACAATAATAAAAATCCGAATAAATAATAAAATAGTGTGTGGTGTCATAAGCTTTTCATTATATAACTAATTTCAATAAACATACACCCGAATGGCAATGAACCTGCTAATAAGCCAATCAAGCTAATTTTTCAGGATCCTGCCATAGTGCTCAAAGGTCTAAAAGTTAAAAGTTTAATAGGTTATAAGTGGGTAGACCACTAGCTGTTGCTCATTTGGTTTTAAAAGAACCCCTTTTGGATTTCGACCTGAGCCGCAGACCAAAGGAATAGCTCCCTAAGGAAGAGCTACCATCTCGGAGTGTCCCGATAGTCACAATGAGGATAATCCATTTGGTTAGCAAAACCTACTTAACCCCATCAGGCAGGCACAGGAAAACTTTCGAGGGAGAAACAAAACTTCCCTGTTCAGTAAGGGATGCCCAAACCAAAAGGATTACTGAAAAGCAATGCAGCCACCAGGATTCAGCCCGATGGATTGGGCTCGGAATCCAATTTCTGTCAACGTTACATTTTATTTCTTCAAAGGCCTAGGAATTTTATTTATTTTCCAGGGCACCTGAATTGTAGGTTTTCTATATCCCATTGCGCTGCCTAAAAATACTAAAGGCACAGAAATCCCAAACCATAGCACTAAAAGTGTTATAAGAGTAAAAAATGGGACAGCCCCTGAGCTTTCTTCACTTCTTATCAATAAGTTTATAACAAAGAACATAATAAAGCACAAACCTGGGAAGAAAAAAGCAGTGCCCATTGCACAGCTTTTCCAATTTACCCCATCAAACATCTTATAAAACCTTGAAGCTGTGTATCCTCCGAAAACGCCCATAAAAGCAAATAGGACAATCGCAGTTGTCAATAAGCTTCCTCTATAGGCTGGAGAAAGGAACCCTAAGCAGGCAAAAACTAGTGTAAGAATGGCCATGCCAATTACTTGGATTCCAGACCCAATTAATACAGATAAGAACATAGGATGGCTTGGCGGTCTAAAAATATCCCCACTGACTTGTTTCCATCCTGATTCCTCTTCAGAGTCCAGATTTTCATTATATCTTGATATATCTTTATTTATAGTTCTCCTCAGGATATTAGCTACCATTCCAGATAAAAGCAGCACCATCGCAAAAGAATTGATCACTGACAGCCAATGGACTTCTTTATTCATTCCAGAATACAAATACATTTCCCACCTATGTGCCCATTGCACATCACTTTTTTCAAAGGTCACTGAATAAGTATAAGTAATATTTTTGTCTTTTTCTAGGATCTGATATAAAATTCCAGTCATATATCCATCAAATCCGTTTTCTATTATTTCTTCAGGATTCACGAACTGTTCTTCTAGCTCTCTAGAGTACTCTAAATAGTCAATAAAGTCTTGTTCAGAGCATTTTAAGTTTTCTGGACTTTTATTATAGAAGCTTAAAGGCTCAACTAAAAAGCCTACAACTCTTCAGGTATCAGGGCTCTGGTCGTTTCCTTGGTATGTGTTATAAACTTTTACTATAATGTGTGCATGGTTATTCACAAAATATTTCCCGTCCTTTTTGAAGCCTATTGGAAACCCATCTTGATAAAATGAGAGCCGCTTAGGCTCAGTGTTCTCAAAACTAGCTGTCAGCCTCAGACCTGATGGAAGATTGTCCATCATCCAGGAGGCTCTGTACTGATTGTCAATCATCCATTTGAAATTTTCTACCTGGTCATGATTATTTTTCATGGTACCTAGATACTTGCAGTTTTGGTTAATTTTCATATAAATTTCGTATGGGGAACTTTCTTGCCTGTCTCCAGACAAAATCTGGCCTAAATTTTCATTTTTCTTTTCAAGATGGGCTGGCTTGCAGAAATTCAGGTAATAATAGTCAAATGGTAGTTGTGTTTCTGAGGAATCTAGCTTATTAACTGAAAGTTCTATTTTTGAGCCTTCTTCGTAGTCTTTTGGAGCGACTCCAGGCAGAGAAAAAGCTGTTACTTCAGCAAGTATCAAAAAATAATGCCACATTTATATTTAAACTTACTTTCTCCCTTAGTCAGTGAGCAAAAATGTTAGAAGTAATTATTTATGGGAAAATTAATCTCAGCAAGCAAAAAATATTTCTAAAATAATATTTTTTACAAATAATTATTTGATATATATGGCTGATTGTAATAAAAAATCAATATAATTTGATTTAATTTTAGAAGGATTCTTTTAAAAATAATTTTTATATTAATTCACTTCTTCATTTCAATTATTTATAAAAGTGTAATTGTAAAAAATATTTTATTTAGCGAAGAAATAAAATGGTGATTTCAATGGAAGATACTCCCTATGGAGTATGTAGAATCCATCTCAATGAAGCTGAAATAGTGCCTCTGCCGATTTTAAAAGTAGGCCTTTTGGTTTGAGGATAACTGCCTAAGAGGGAACCTTTGTTTCTCCTCTGAAGGCTTTCCCTGCCCTATTCAATTGGGCTAGAAGGTTTTATCTCCATTTAGTCTTTGCTTATCAGGACTAACAGGGCATCAGAAAGAGGTGACTCCAACCTAGGGAGCTAGTCCTTAGTTTAGTAAAGTTTACACCAGATAGGCAGGTTAATTTATCTATCCACTTATGGCCTGATAACACTTAACTTCTAGTGAAGAAGAAATTCTTGCTCGCTAGCCAAAGGGGGAGCTAGCAAATTTACCTAAAGTCTAAATCGATGTGTATCTCGTCATGGTCAAGTTTTTCTTCTTCAGGTTTTGACTTTTTGTCAATATTAGAGATATCATCGATGAACTCGTCTGGGGTCATAACTCGACTTCCACCAATAATGATGTGGGCTTCAGGATGGCTTTTTACAAATCTAAGCTCAGCTAAACTTACTCCTCCTAATATAAAAATGATAACCCTTTTGCTATGAACAGAGTTTCTTGGTAAGGCCGATTTCCTTCTTAAAGACCCCACAGCTGCTTCACGCTGTTCAATAAAGCTTGGCCCTCCTTTTCTCCCAAACTCAAAAATATTCGGATCCAGCTGCCCATTTAACCCTAAATCCAAAATTTCTGAAAGTTTTGGCACCGCATAACAAAAGATTTTCTGAATTTCGGTAATTTTACTTTTCAATAATTTTACAGACTCTTTATCGATCCTTTTCATAGTCTTATTCGTCAATTGGTTTTGCAAGTCAATTCCTAGATGTTGCAGCTTAGTCAAAATCATTATTTGGTTGGCACTCAAATGCTCAGTGATCGCTTTTCTGTCTCTTTCTTTTAAATCCATAGCAATGGTAGCCAAAATGGACAGTCTAAGCTTTTCTTTAGGATTTGAGAGGGTGGAAATAAGTCTGACAATTCTTTCAATTATTTTGTCTTCTTTTACTTCATTTTTTTGTGTATCGATCCCTGTCATTAAAATCTGTTCAATTTCAGTTATTTCTTTAATCCCGGCGTTTATAAACTGCTGGAGGCATTTATCAATCAAAAAGCTGTGCAGTGCAAACCGAGATACCATGTCATTGTACTCCGACAAGTTGCTAACTACTTTTGCAGCCACTTTCATGTCATCAATTTCTTGCTGCTGCTGTGCTACTTCAATTTCTTGATTTTGGGCTCTAAATTCTTGTAAATCTGTCCCTAAAATTTTTTGGGCATCATCAACTTCTTCATATCTATATTTTACTCATAAAGGGTCTATTTCATTTAATACAGCATCTTTAACTGTCTTAACATTCGAATTATCAGAAGATTCATATTTTACTTTTCCATCGTGTGACACATTTAATAAGTCTTTAAGCATGGCTTCATAATGAACATCGTGGGCTATTGGAGTCGTCATGTCAAATTTTCTATCCAAAACTATTAAAGTGGCTCTATTGTCGTTTATTTCAAATTCTGGGAGTTTTCTATAGAGAAGCTCTATTTGCTGCTCAATTTCTAGGCCAAGTTCTCGAGCTTGGGGACTAGAGCTTTGGTAGCAGACTGATGGAAGCTCTTTGAGGACGCTGCAAATGTGAGAAACTTGTTTTGCCATGCTTATGATGAGATCTGACCTTTCGTCTGGATTCGACATATATAAATTCCCTAAAATTCCTGGCCTTTCTAAGCTAAAAGCATCTTGGCCGCACAAGGAAAATTCGCAGTTTACTTCTTTGAATGTTTTTACATAGTTGTACAATGAAGAGTTAGCCATGAATCTCATAAGAGAGTCGTTTACATCGGAAGTGAAAAATAAATGAGCAGATCTGTACATTGGCTCATGTGAATAATCCTCTACAAGTAGTTTAACTGTATGTGTGGATGGTATTACAAAATAAATCGCTTCAATATCTGGCATAGGCTTTCGGCTTTTTTCTAGCTGCTCTATCACAGATATGCCTCTTTCAGTCACATCTAAAACAGTAGCTATGCTATTAAGGATGCTTAGAGATGTCTGATCAACCACAAGTATCAGATATGATGCAGTTTTTTTCATTTCTCCAAGAATGCCTTCAAGAATTCTATCACGAGTCAAGTTATATAAAGAGTTAGTAGCTTGATCCATTTTATAAATGTTTTGAAAAAATTTGAATGAAAATAATTCCTTATGGCTCCTTAGTTATTAAAAGTCAAAAAATAAATAAACTTCTAGGTTAATACGCAAAAAATCAATACTTTAAAATAATTCTTTGGCATATGAAACATAAAGAGTTCTCAAAATAAAAAGGAATTATACATAAATGGAATATGATAATAAAGAATGTGCTCAAATAGAGGATTTCTCCGTCCTAACTATAAAAACTCAAGCCCTTCTTACAAACAATATTATATTCTCGATGAAAGAGCAAAAGCCCGGATTTCTGATCCTCCTAAAGAATCCAATATTTTTAGATCCCATTTAAATGGGACCTCAAATCTATATTCTTCATCTCCTCCTAATAGGTATCAAAAGATCTATCGAAATCCTTATCCCAAAGAATTTTATGAAAATAATTCGCCTTTACAGACAAATCGGCCTATCTATTTTTCTGGAATGGCCTCTCCTGTTCGTTACAATGAAACAACCAAAAGTGCAACAAAACTCCCTGAAATTAAAACAGTCACCAAAGAAAGCTATTATTTACACAATGTAAAATCATTAGAAAACCTGTCTCCAAGGAAGCCAGGGTATGCAATCGACTCAGTTTTTGAAATTTATCCAGTAGGGAATTCATATACAGCTTTCCTGGTGATGGCGCGCAATGCGCCATCACCAGGCCATGCCGGGAGAGGTTCCTCGTGGAGGAATGGTTCCACGTGTGGAACCCTCTTTTTCCACGAGCCAAAAAAGAGGGTTCCACACGTGGAACCATTCCTCCACGAGGAATCTCTCCCGGCATGGCCTGGTGATGGCGCATTGCGCGCCATCACCAGGAAAGCTGTATATAAAATGGCATATGGAAATCCTATAGGAATGGGGTTTCTGATAACAAAGCACCTGATTATGACGTCAAATCTAGTTTTCCCTGATGATGAAGTGGCTTCCAGGTGCTTTGCTCGCTTTACTGATAACTTATTTGAGACTCATCATTTTGACCCTAAAGCTTATTTTTATACAAATAGAGAGTCAAATTTTACCATATGTGGCTTTATGCTGAACCCAGAAAGCCTGAAGCAGAGATTGCCAATTGATATAGTGCAGCCTTTTATTTTGAGCGAAGGGGATGGCATCGCTTATTTGAACTCTGGATCAGACATAAGGACTGTTATTGGTGTCGACAGTAACGCAGTAATTAATTTAAGGGTTTAATTCTTCCGTTTAATGTCCACTACCACATTACCAGCGGGCTTAGGGGCTCCCCACTCCTCTGAGCGCGTCGTACACAACGTCGGTATAAAGACTGCATGATCCCTCGGTTTGGGCATTCTGATTTCGACGGCTGTCCTTTCAGCTCTTTGGCCTTGTATGGTTTGCCTGCACATAATTCCAAAAATGAAATTTCTGGCCGACTGTCGGCAAAAGTTCCAACTCAGAGCCAAAAGACAATGCTGGGCTTTCCCTTTCCAACTCTCAGTCTTCCCTTCCCATAAGGTAAAATTCAATTCTGAAAAGAGACTGAGTTAGGCTCCACATGCTGCCGGAATTGCTTACCTGATATTGCTGTCCATTTCTGGATTGGCAAAAACTTGACGATGTGTTCAAGGACACCATATTTAATTTGCGTCAACAATAATAATTTTACCTATTCAGCTGGCATAAATATCTTGCCTGGAATGCCAATATTTACCATCGATTGGAAACTGCAAGGTATTCACCATACCCAGACACATTTTTATCGGTTTTGCCAAGCATCTCGTATTGACTCTACCTTAAAAACGCTATCTAGCATAAAATATGCGACCTCGCACCCAGAATTAATGACTGTAATGTCTGAATACTCAGAAAAAATAGCTGGTCTGCATAAAAATACTTATGGGTCTTATGAAATTGGCAAATGTTTATACTGAATTGACTGGTATAAAACAAATATTTATCGATATGATATTGCCTTGAACAAATGGTCATATATAAAAATCCACAATCTTAATGATTTTTTTACTGTAGAAACGCCTTCCTGAACTTTTAATTGGGGAAGCAGAATAGCATATACTCCAGATGGGTGTTTTTATATAATAGGAGGGGTTGGAAAAGAGCTGAGTGACACAAAAGCTGATTTGTATCATTTTAATACAGACACACGAGAAATAACTAGAAAATCCTCAATGCTTGAAAAAAGAGAAGGCCCAGCAGCTGTTTATAGGCAGGAATTTATATATGTAATGGGTGGAAAGTTTAGTTATAATACTTGTGAGAAATATTCTATCAGTGAAAATAGATGGTACCATTTCGCTCCAATGATCCATGGGAGGTTTGAGCCTGTTGCTGCACTAATGCATTGCGAAGAGTATTTGTATGTTATTGGAGGATACCCACAAGATATGGTTGGGACTACTCTTGAGAGATTTTGCTTTGAGAAAGACAACTGGGAAGCTATTGAGATCCTTTTTCCGCTCCCTATGATTAATCCTGCGATATTCCCAGTGTCTGTAAATAAACTTGCGTTATTTGGCGGAAGGTTTTCTCAGTCTATTTATATATTTGAGCTATGCGAAAACGAGATGGATAATCATACTACACATGTAAAAGACGAGGTTTATAAAATATATACAATTGAGAGCTTTCCTGAAGGATTCGAATCAGTTTATCCAGTTTTTTTATATAAATTTTACAATAAAAATATCATTTATTATATACATTATTTTTTCTATTTTTGACTAAAATTAAGTCTTGCTTTAGTAAATATTTAGCCAAAAACAAATAATTTTTTATATAAAGAGAGAGAGAGAAATCTTTATTACTTAAAGGCCTTTATTTCAGGGCCATGTCCCGATTAAAATTTTTTTAACTTTCTTCTTTTCCTAAAATCTTTGGATAAAATTTTTAGTAAAATTTTCTGAACCCACGTAATCCGCGATTTTTTCGATTTCTGAGTCTGATATGAATTTTCTATTTCTGATGAAATTTGAATCTGATCTAAATTTTATTTTCCTGATAATGTTTGATTCTGATATCAATTTTATTTTTCTGATAAAATTTGAATCTGATCTAATTTTTATTTTTCTGGTGTTCAGGATTTTCTTATCGATTGTCTTCTTATCATCAATGATCACCTCAGTCTTCCTATATTTGAAGGTTTCCTGAATAGGATCTATTTCATCTAGTATTTTTCCATCTAAACGACTTAAAAACTCTCCAATATTTTGTCATCTGTATCAACATTTTCTGTATCACTATCATTTCATTCATACTCTGATTCAGAATTATCAAGTAATCCTGTATCAATAAGTCCATTTAATAGTAAAAGTTCGAAAAATTCATCCTGTAAAGCTCCGTTTTCTTCACAAAAGGAAGAAGAATAGGAAACATTACTTTCCGAATCTTCCATTAAAATAAAAGTTTTATATAAAGAAGAAAACGAAGTTTTTATGATAAAATCTAGACATGGAGAGCAGCCTCAAATAATGTACTACTCCTATCTCAATTTATCAAAACCTCCTATAGGCAGAATCCTCGAGCACAGAAGAATAGTAAAACTACCTCAAGTAAAAATTCAACAAATTTTATAATTTTTAAGTAAATATTAAGCTGATCAGTTTTTTTAAAATTTAATCTAAAATGGGATCTAATTGGTCTTGGCCATGTGGGGATAGAGAAAGAAGGAGATACAAAGTCACTACTGCAAAGCCAAAATCAGATATTAATAAAGCAGCTACAGGGAAATTTAATATAATTCGAGCCCAAGCTATAATAGTCCCAGCTGAAAGCATAGAACGAATTTTAAAAATCCACCCTAAAGATAACATCCCTAGCTGAGTAATAAGCAATCCTAGAAACCTTGAAGAAGTTATAATAGTTTCACAACACCCTGACGATCTTGCAACTTTTTCTAGTAAACAAGGAAACTATATGGTTTCATTATTCGCTGCAAATGAAAATAACTGGCAGAGACTTTCAAATTTGTTAGAAAACAGCATAAATGTGGCTAACTCAATAAACAAAACCTTTATAGGAGCAATCACAGACAGTTCAGGAAGGATTTTTCTATGCTATTTTAAACATAACCATATAATCCAAGGAAATTCAAAATTTATAGTAAAATTAATTGACCAGCCTTTAACTGGGGACTATTTAAAAGAGCTGCTAAATGATTATAAAGGAATCAAGTTTAAAGGCTGCATAAAATACAAAGAGAAATCGTTTCTGATATTGGAAGAGCCGAAAAACACGATACAGAAGGCTTATGTGGTGAATGTGTTTTCTAATGAAGAAATTGGGCAGCCAGGGTTCATTATGGATGTTTCCAATAAAATAGAAATCGGGGTTGGAAGCCAAGGGTTGGAGTTTGTAGGGATGGCAAGCATTACAGATGGTATTGCTTTGGTTTTTTCAAAGAAATAGAGTATGCAGTTAATTAAGATATATTAATCGATTTTTTCAAGCACAACTGAATGCAAATAAGAGTCATTGTCAAAAATCACCTGCACTTCTCCAATTTCTTCCATATACAGTTTTAAAATCTCTTGCTTTTCGTCTTCAGCTCTCGTTTTAAGCGATTTTGAAAAGGGTCCTGCCATGACAGTTCCTGCCAAAGATTTGAATTTTACTATATGTTCTTTTAATTCTTCTGCATTCATTCATAGTACTTCCTTCATAAGAGATGGAGTCAAGAGAAGGTCCACAACTCTATGGAATCAGAGCAGGATTCACAGGTGAGGAAGCTTCCCGAGAAAGGTGCAGAGCTGGGCTGAGTGGTTTCCTCTCGACATACAGGCAAGAGACTGACGGCGGAGTATCAACAGACACTTCTGAAGGATTATTCTACTGCCTGCAAATGGCAGAGATATTTCTAGATGGAGGCATCGGCCGTTACCCTTAACCCTGGACTACAAGGGGTTAATAGATTCCTTTGCTACAAATTTTGGTCCAGTAGGCTCGGTGAGATTGACGACGTCACGAGTTTTGGTGATCCAGAAGGAAGAGGGCCATAGCAGCTTTAGTGCTTAGCGTCACATGAAGCGTAAAGCTGAAGCTCGACTTCAAATGCTGAAATAATTTCCATTTTAAGCTCCAATTAACTCTCTCTGCATTCATCAAGCTTAGCCCTGATTTCCTATGTATTACTTTTTCTATTGAAATGGCTTTATATAGATGGCTTGTTTCATTTAATGCTCTTTCAACTTCTTCTGTACTTCTCCCATATAGTGACAGCGTTAAATCTTTTCATTCTTCCTCTGTGATTATTCCTTTCCTAAAAATACTTTCACTTGCCCCATTCAAAGCGCCTATTTGCCCCATATGAGATTTTTCATCTGCCACTTGGAAAATAAGCCTACCTCGGCTAGCCAGTTCTTTATGCCTCAAAAGTAAAAAATTTACCATATCTTGATGCGCAATTTCTGCAGCTCTTGCTTTAAATTCTGGGTCATTAGATGCGGATAGAACAATATTATCAGGTGTACTTAAAGGTTGAGATATAATTCGAGCCTCCTTTTGGCTCAGGTTATCCCGACGTTTCAGACAGCAATCAGGAATTGGTTTTACGAGCATTTGTCGGTAAAACCAATTTCTTAATTGGCGCCAGGAGATATCGGGATAGCCAAGCAAAAGAAGGCTCAGGATATAAATACTGAAAAGATCGTGATGATATTGCTAGGTGAATGAAATTATCAGGGAGAATTCTCTCGTAAAATGATTTTCCAATAGCTGAAAAAGTGGTATTAGGGCAATTAAGATAAGTGTTAGGAGAATTAAGAAGGGTTTTAAAGGTTTTTTCTCAGTTATTTGTAGGAAGATCATTATGGATTATATGAATTGGCTTGAGGGAGGACTCTCGAAAAGTGTTGATAGCTTCGTTAAAAAGGATCATTGAGTTTTTACCTTCTGAGGATCCGTAATCTGCTATATAAATAGTTTCAGTTGTAAGGGAGAGTGCATGATTAAGACTTTCAAGGACTGAATCTCTTGATTGTAAAAGAGTTAATAGCTGAGGAGTAGCGTTTTCGTTATACCCTTCAATAGAAAATCCTCCTATTTTCTCTTCATCTTTGTTTAATTCAGCCATTGAATATTATTTCCTCGCCTGCTTTTAATTTGCTATGTTTGTTGGACGAGAGATCATTAGTGAGTTCGTTTATTTTGATTTTGGTCATATCTTTGGCAGGTTCGCAACAAAGAGAGGGCCAGTTAACTTTAAATAAAGCTTATAACTTATATATAGGCAGCTATTATGTGCAATATTTAACCACACTAATAACAGACTGAATGCATAAAGAGGAGTTAATTTCAATAAATATTTTTAGCAATATAATCTTAATGCATTATAATTTTTATATGATAAGAAATTTAGCTAAATAAAGAAAACTTAAAATTGCAAATAGTCTAACCAATGATTTACTTTCTTAAATTTCTCATCTAGAGTAATTTTAGTTTTTAATGAGATTTGGAGGGTCTCATTTTTAAGTCCTTCTTCTTCCGCCATCTTTAATTTTCACCATTTTGACTTACCTATTTCTTAATTAAATAAAAATAAGCATTGAAAATTTTAATTAATACCACGATTTTTGATTATTTTTAATAAGGATTAAGATTAAGATTACGCTGGGTATTTAAGGTCCCTACTACGTCGAGGTCGCATGCCACGGTT